>KV010684.1:16053-26788 GCA_001598015.1 Dorcoceras hygrometricum | reverse complement strand
TGCTCAGAACATCACAATGTTCCCTACCAATGAAACATGGTACTTCACATCGCAGATGCTAGTCTCAAGCTCGGGCGGCCTTATCCTCATTTTGACGGCCCAATCGACTAGGAACGAGTTCAGAATGCACAGTGACTATTAGATGTGTTTCATAATAGCCATCATATCCACTATCACATCTAACATACACTATGGTGCATTCTAGGTCTTTATCCAACACAATGGTTAACATTATATAACATAATGAAAATAAAGAATGCCATAAATAAATGCGTATTTCATAAATAAAGATTGTCATATACAAGAGTCTATAAAACCCACACGCCACAAGTTGGCTAGTTGGGCATCTACTCTAACAGCTTTGAAGATCTAAATATACGTTTTTTTAAAAGATCCGATTGTGTATGTTTCCTTTCATCCATATTTTTATATAAGAAAATATTTCAAGCACAATTATGATTCAAATTGAACACGGATCAAGAATTATTGAATATGTATGGCCCCTATATGATGGTTACAAAACAGTTATATGGCCCCTACACGGTAGGTATAAAACCGTTATATGGTCTCGCCTCCTAGAGGAGTAAAAATTAGGGATTGATCAGTAAACCATAGAAATAAGATGAAATAAAAGTGCTATATGTTATGTTATGTTATGTTTTGTCTTGATATTTATGATGTTTTGAAAAATATATACTTGTATATGTTATATGTCGATCGTCCCCTGCTTGCTGAGTGTTTCCCCAAACACTCATCCCCTCTCCATGTCCCTAGATAAAAGCGAAGAACAGGTTGAAAAGGACGGACAAAATATGTTATGTTATAAATTAAGTTATTTTGGTTGTTAAGCGATTCCACATGTTTTATTAGATTTTTGCGACTTCAGTGCACATACATAAAACGAGTTTATAGTTCATTTTATGAAAATGACTGATTTGATTTACACTGTACTACGAGGCTTGTTGTATTATGATTTTTTTAGTGTATAATAACGATGTCCTATGCTCGAGCCCGGAGCGAGATAATATAATAGTTACTATAATTTTTAGAATTATTGGCAATAAATTAGTCTTATATGAACATTTCATTATCACGAGTTTTAATAATTGTACGGAGCCATGCGGCGTAATGGTGGTGTGTATATCAACAATTGGATTGTATTGATTAAATAATATATAAATAGTGATATCTCACAATTTACATATTTTTTCTGGTTGTTGATAAAGTATTTATTTATTTTTTTTTCTTGGATAATTGAAAGGTTATAAATCCCTATATGCAAACTAAATTGTTCCTAACTTCACATGTAAGAACTTTTTTGCGTCGTAGATTACTCCTAATCTATCACGGTCGTTCAAGTACTTAGTATAGTCACACTTCGTTTCCTACCTCAAAGTATAGGACAACGGATTTAAATTCTGAAAATAATTTATACATGAAATGACTTTTATTCGGATATAAAATATTTATTATACATATAACCTCGAACGAGAGGATGATAAACTTGATTAACTACTTATTTTCATTCTGCTTTCTCATTTAAAGGAGGACTTATAAAAATCGGGAATTTTCATGTTTTTATCAATCAGTTACAATAATGTGGTTAAAAATGAGGAGCTCTCTCTAAACTCAAGTGGATACAAAGTGGCACCCTAGTCAAAAGATTGGCGTATCAAGTATTTAGTTGATTTGAGGAAGCATGACCAACCTCGTATAGTTGGAAATAACTATTGCCATTTCTTGAAAGAACATTAAATACAAAATGAAGGCACATAAGGCATTCCTGTTATTTCTTTCATTATTATACTCCCAAACACGCACGGTACGCATATATCCCATATATAGACAGACATCGGGATATAGTCCTTATTAACACCCACATATATAAAATCACACGTACTGTTGGATGTACTCTTCACCCTTCTCGCTGTTTTTGTTGTTGACGCTGTCCCATACGAGAGTAGAAGTGAAATACCACGAGACAACGTCAAAAGTCGCGACCTCCGCCCCCGTGGAAGCGGAGATTCCAACTCGAACCTGCTGAGGCAAAACGGTCTTCAAGTCACGCACGTAGGTGAGCGTGGAAGTTTTCGACGACCCGTAATTGGTCGTCACGGTTATTGTTCTAGTGTTAGAGACGTAGTTGATGCGTGCTGTCACAACTTCCCGGAGCGGCTCGTCGAACCTCGTGACGTTCAACGAGGTTCTGGAGTTGATGTCGATTCCAACATGAGGATAGCTCGGATCCCATGCACCGTTAACGTAGATGTCGTATTCCACGGCGAAGACGGAGGAAGCTGTGCCCGAAGAACCGAAGATTCCGAGGTTGGCTCCGGAGGAACCGTTGAGGATGGTGGTGCTGACTGGTGCGATGAAGAAGGCAAGGCCATCGGCCGGGTCCCCTCTGGATGGTGGTGTGATGCTGAATCTTATGGTGGTTTCAAAGGTGGCTTGTCTTGACGTTTCCCAGAAGTGCACCGGCGAGGAGTACAAGACTCGGCCGACGCTCCCCGTCTGTGGCGTCCCCGAACTGTCGGTCCTTACGAGGCGTAGGTATGAGGAGCCTGATGGAACGTTGGCATCACCTTGGTAGATTAGGTCACTTGGATTTGATTCGAAGCTGTCGACTGTGAAGGAGGTTGTGTCTTGCGAGTGAACTTTGTTGGCTAACAGCATGAGGAACACAAGCAGGGGAAGGGTCTGGAGTAGAAGCTTGGGCTTGGGGAGGGCCATGGCTTTTTGATGATTGATTATTACTAGAATTTGGTTTTGATTGTGTGATTGTGTAGAGCTAAGGTCTCTCGTATTTATACTAGTCTAGTGCATGGCAAGGCACGTAAATAGTTTTAAGATGACCATCAGGAAATAAATATGTGTCCTGTACTATATTATAAATAATTCTATCTCACAATAACAAAGAAAACGAGAGGCAGGTGGTGGCATATGGGCAGATGCATTATATCGATGATGATAAAAAATGGATCACACCACACTTCTCGTCTTCGTCCACTCGATCAATGTTTTTGGAGTATGCATTATTGAGTATCAGGGACCTACTTGATTTTTTTTTATTAGTACATGACCTTTATCATCAACGTGCAAAATTGAACTGATACTCAAGTAGATTGGTGATATTTAGTTCATAACACGGGTCCAACTTATAAACCGGACGAATCTATATTACACAGGCTAACCTCCATTCGGTGTGATTAATATGTTTCTAACTAAGAGATAGTTTTTGAGTATTAGAAGTTGAATAATTAAGTTCTTCCTGATTATGAGACTAGTGTGCTAAAACTATAAATTTTTTGGAGTTAGAATCAGAGATAACATAAAATACACATTAGAGTTAAAAATAAAACAAACGAGTTGAAATTGCACAAAACCGGACTTTTGGACCTGAGTTACTATTTCAGATGTCGAAAATATAAACGGGACCGAAACACACACTAACACACTTTTACACACAATTAAATCCGAAATTTTTCTCTATCGATTTCCAGCGAATGTGTCTCCGCCGCCTACCGCCAAGGGTACCACCGTGTTCGCCTTTGCAAGATCGACCTAACAGGGGTCCAACTGGAAGAATATATGTTACACAGGCTAATCTCCATTCGATTTAACATGAACCGTTCATTAGGCGTGGTACACATTTTCATGAGCCACCAATGATCACACGCTCTTTTAACCATTTTGTAAAGTGAAAAATCTTTTCTTTTTATGACAAGAAGCTATCTTCTCTTTATTATTTTTTTCTTTTTAAATAAATCTTGTTAGAAAAAACAGACGTGTTTTTATTAAATATAGTATGGAACATTAATAGATTAAATTGTGTCCTACAAAATAAATTATTTTTAATATTTGTTTTCCGTTTAATTAATATTTATTGAAAACAACGTCATTTAATTTATCCTTTTTCGTGTATCTATTTAGTGTTAATAATAGTAAAGTATAAATTAAATTGATAACATCACTTTAAATAAATTGGAGTCTCCCACGTCATACTTTGGCAGTGGCAGAGCTACTCTGGGTATGTAGCATGATATTCAATTATATTTAGTTTAATTAACTCGTTATCTCTTACATGTGTAAGTTATGAGTAATTTCCTCTTAAATACTACTAACATAAGTTATCCTACTAACTTCTAAGTTATGGTATTTTAATAATAAAGTACTACATTTTTTTATTTCCTCAATACATATAATGAAGAGAATAATTTTTTATCGTAGCTATTTAAGAAAAATTTTCTGACTAAGACCCTAGCACATTCTTGGAATATCCCCCACTCAACAAAATTTAATAATTCAGCCTTGGTCTTTACCTTCATAATTGTCCTGCTAAATTCGTTTTTTTTTTTGGACAAATTCATCATGGGGACCGCTAACCTTTGTAACAAGTGTGTGGCAGCTCTTCGATAATATTCACCTCGAGCCTCTTCTTCATTCCGAGCAGGCCAGAATCAGGTCCAATGAGTCTAAAAACTCAGTAAGCTTGAATAGAGTACTAAATATATATCCACGTACATAAAAAATAAAGATTTTCAAAAATACATTTTAACTTTATCTTCAAAGAATCCATACCAAGACTTTAAATGAACTTTAAATTTTAAAGCATCAACATGAACGCTTTAAAAGTGTTGGAAAATGAGCAAGATCAAAATTAATTAATCGAGATAAAATCGTCATATGAAAGTCAAAATTGACTTGAAAACTTGAATCTACACTTCGAGTAGCTAGTTTTGAAATATTAATTTCTCAAAACCGATTTTAGGTTAACGAGAAACTTATAAAGTCATTAAAGCCCAATTATTGGGATATGTGAAGCTATCCCACATCGGGAAAAGAGCCTATACAAACATTCCTTATGTATAACTTCGTATTATGTGTAAATAATTAATAAATTTGTAGTAAACCTGAGAAGGTTCCTCATACTCGCCAGCGCCCGAGCCCGTGCCGGTGGCGTTGCGCGTCTGATAGGATCAATGAAATCGAAAGTAGATTTAAATTATGCCCAGGAGTTCAGAAGAGGGGGTTGAATGAACTCCTTCGATTTTAATTTTCAAAACCTTTAAAACTGTTTTTACAAGCTTGTGCTTAACTCAGATCTGAGTGACCAGATCTGAGGCCCTCAGTCCAAATCTGTTTTCTCGGTTAACAAATATTGTGCGAAAAGAAACCGATTAAACAGAGAACAATTAATAATAAAATGCGATGCAAGTAAAAAAAGAGATAGGGTCGAGAATTTGTTTCTGGAAGTTCGGATCTGAAATACTACGTCTCCCCTTCTTCCTTTCAGGAAGGTTCCACTAGAAGATTTGATGTGTACAGCTTCTGTAAATACCCGATCACTCAAGCCTCGCTACAAGTGAACTCCTAGCAACTTCTATCACACAGATTACACTGCTGAATACAAATGAACTTATTTTCGAACTGCTTCAAGAAGCACGTTCGTTACAGACTCTGAACTGATTTTACAATGAATACGATACAAACAGAGTTCTGTATATCTTCTGGTTTCTTTTACAATGAAACTTGTTTACAAATGTAAACCAGAAGAGAATCTCAAAGATTATATATGATAAAGAGCAAATGTTCTTTGAGATTTTCAAGACTGGGATTCAAAATATTTTGCGAGAGATAAGCGTTTGAAAGTTCGTAGAGAACTTCAATTGTCGAGAGAATCACTAGAGATTTTAAAATTCACGGAGAGATTAAAATCACGAGAGCTTATTCGTTTGAAATCTTCAGCTATAAATACTCTTCCATCTTCAACGGTCATTAATTGAGACAGTAGATACAAACCTTGTTTGCATATCTTCATCGTATCAATGCATTAAATGCTCCATTAATGCTATGCAAAGGCCTGTCTAAAGTTGTCAGAACTATGTTGACTTTAATACCCAAAATAGGTAAACATCGTATAGACCAACTCTACGTCATGCAAAGTACACTCCAAATAGCTCTGAACTTGAGTCTCTTTCATCCACTTTGTCTAACAGGCTTTATACGATTGAATCTCGATCGTTAAATACTTTGGAATGTATAGCTGATAAATATAAACTCAAATCTGTTTCGGCACTGAGATCTGTACTCTGCTCTCAATTATGTAAGCTTTGCTAACTTCTTCTTTTGCGTAACTTCCCCCTTTTCTTTAACGATATAAGCAAATCTGAAACCTTTCTTCTTTACATGTCTTCCCCATTTACTTCTCTTTAACCGTATCACTGTCAGATCTGAAGTTTCTCCCTTTTACGAATCTACCTCCTTTTTCTTTTCTATACCAGTCACTCTGTCAAATCTGAATACCCATATTTATCTGAATATCTGAAATACTTGTTCTGATCTGATCTATTAATGAAGCTTCTGTACTGAAACGCTCTGATCTATTTATCAAACCTTTGTACTGAAACTGATATAATCTGATCTGAATTGCTCTCATCTGATCTGATAAGCTATCTTCCCTTTATATACTCTGTTCCCAATCTCTGGATCTGAAACGAAGCCTCTGTACAAGACCTGATAAGCTCTGATCCGAAATTCTTAACGCGATAACTAAAATTTACCCGACTATCCAAATCTGATAAGCTCTAATCTGAATGTCTCTCTTTCGTTAAATACATTTATTAATATCCAGATCTGATTGTTAAATTCAGTTCTTTATCTTGCTTTCGTTATCACCAAAACTTATAAATTTATCTTAATAATTTACCCGTTTTTTGTTATGACAAAACTTAGCAGCCTTTGACTTAAATAGAGACAAAAATAAATTGCTCCAAGTCTGCTATATATATGTTCAAAACTGGCTAAGTACAAGAGTTTTGTACAAAGAACTGAAAAACTAAAAACTGAATTCTGCTCAAATATTCCCCTTAAAATCCGCTCAACTGAACCAATACCGAAATCCTCTAGAACTTGTTCCTCCTCCTCTGTGCGATCCAGTTCCTTTTTTTCTCGGAGGTTCGCTCCTACTTCCACCACCACTTGGTCTGCGTTGATCTCCAGGAGGCTGCGGACATCGACTGCTGCTATCTTCCACCTTTTTGTCATCACGGCCCATTAATGTAGGCTATGATTTCTGACAATTGAGCACTAAGGGTATTGAAGTTTTCCTGTGATTCCACTCGGAAATTCAAGAAAATCATGCACAATAGCAGCTTTCTAGTCCTGTATCTCTTTACGAATATCATCTGATTCCTTAGACAGAGCAGCCTTCTGAACTTGCATCTCCTTACGGAGAACATTGTTCATGAAGAAGATGGCGAGAATGTACATTGACCATGTGGTTAGATTGCATGAAGTGCCGGTTTCGATAGTGTCTGATAGAAATCCACGGTTTACTTCACGATTTTGGAAGTTCTTGCAAGTAGCGATGGGTTCGAGATTGACTATGAGTACAGCTTATCACCCACAGATAGATGGCCAATCTGAGAGAACTATTTAGATTTTGGAGGATATGCTGCGAGCAATTGTGATGGATTTAAGTGGTGGCTGGCAGGATTCTTTATCCCTTGTAGAATTTTCGTATAATAATAGCTACCAAGTGACTATTGGGATGGCCCCATTCGAAGCTTTGTACGGTCGAAAGTGTAGATCACCGATTTGTTGGGAAGAAGTTGGTGAGAGACAACTCTCTACCCCAGAGTTTGTGCAGCATATGAAGGATCAGGTTGAGCTGATTCAAATCAGAATGAAGGCTGCACAAGATCGTCAAGCTAGCTATGCTAACAAGAGGCGTAGGCCTTTGGAATTTCAGGTTGGTGATCGAGTGTTTCTGAAATTTTCTCCTTTCAAGAGCGTGATGAGATTAAGACTTAAGGGTAAATTGGCTCCTAGGTTCGTTGGTCCATTTGAGATTGTTGAGAGGATTGGATCCCTGGCATATAGATTGCGACTGCCTGCTGAGTTAGCAGTGATTCATGATGTGTTTCATGTATCAATGTTGAGGAAATATGAGCCAGATCCGTCCCATGTTCTTAGGACCGATGAAGTTGAGCTGGATCAAACCCTAAGTTATGTTGAATATCCAATGCAGATTCTGGACAAGAAGGAGAAGCAGTTGAGAAATAATATTATTCCTTTGGTGATGGTTCAATGGAGCAAGCACGGTAGAGAGGAAGCTACCTGGGAAGTTGAAGAAAAGATGAGACAGGAGTGGCCACATCTACTTGAACATATGCAGTAGTAACCCAGGTAATCTTCTAGCTTGTTAATTGTGTGTTGAGTTGCTTTGGTGCTTTTAGTTAGTGACTGTTTGATATTAGGAATGTTGGATTGTTAGATTTCAGTCCTGGTGATTCTCTGGTTTCCCTTATATCTGATTTATAGTTGTCATTTGATTTCGAGGACGAAATCTCTTAAGGTGGGGAGGATGTGAGCACCATAATTAACCAATTTAATTAGTGTTATGTTACGAGCAGATTAGATGAAACAGCCAGATTTAATTGTGCAAGAGGTTCGAGGAAAATCAAATTGGAATGAGGATTTAATCGGAGAAGCGTGCCTTGTTAATTATCGGGTATCCAGCCTAGGAGAACTGGTCAAAGCTGTTTGTGAAATCAGCTTTGGATGCGGGCAGATTTGAGTAGATGAGCCCTGAGCTGGAGAGAGAGAGAGAGTATGAGTGTGATCTGATTGATGAATTTCGGATTTGGCATAGAACAAATCACGCGTGAGATGGTAGCGTTGCGTGGACCTGTTCGGTTCGTGTTTTGGTGTAGATCGGTTCGTGGATTCCAAATTTGGGTGAGCTGGTTGTCCAGATCTGGAGGCAGTGCGACGTCGTTTTGGGTTACTAGTGTAGATGCTGGTTGACTGGAATCGATGCGACGTCGTTTCACAAATACCAGATTTGACGCTGGTTGAGTGTACTATGTGCTGGCGATGTGATCTGGAAGTACAAACTGGTTGGGCGTATCCGTTCAACGAGTGTAAGCAGCAGTGCGTATCAGTTTTGGGGAAATAGCGTGTTGACATGAGATCTGAGTTGGTTGTTGTGACGTCCAAACCCATGGGAATCAACGGAATGGAGTAAATGGAAAATCAAAAAGATATACAAGGACTAAACGCGAAGTGTTGTTGTGACATCCCAATCCACATGGGGTCACGAAAGAATAATAAAAAGAAAAGAAGGGCTGAATGGGAATTGTTATAAGCTGTATTTCTTATAACTAAATCAAAATTCAAAACACAAACATAATATGGCGCCAAATACTGGAACAGCTGAAACAATTTCTTTAATGATAGATGCTACAAAAGTGCAAAATGCGATATTACAACTTTGTAATTCTATATGAATTCACTATTGTTGTAATTGATCTAATACAGACTTATCAAAAGATCAAAAACAACAACAGCTGCTGCGGAAAAACATCGGTCTTAGATAAACACAATCACCACAGCTGGTTCAGTTGCTACCTCCCGCCTGCCCCAGCTGTAATGCCCAGAATCATTAAGAAGTGGATTAGGGGAGTAATTTCGACATTCACAAATTTTATAAAGCTTGATTATGAGCTCGGATTTCTTCTGGAAGTGTTGGATGACTCAAGAACTGTGTATTGATTAAATCGCGAAGTGTGAGAACCAGTCGAAGTAACCAGGCAAAGCGATGTGATAAGATCAGCAGCAGGTTACGGTAGCTCGCGACTGGTGGAAATTTGAAATTCAGTTGAAGCGTTATTGTTGATTTCAGCTGGAAGCGAATGCGTGAATAGAAGGGTCAATGAGAGAGCGCCACGTGTTAGTCACTGTTACACACGAGAAATCAGCAGCAAGAGTTTCATACGCATCTGCTGGTTTTGATGTATACCTGCTGGTTGGTAGTATATCGACTGGATGACGTAGGTGCGACGTCATCGTTTTGATATTAAACGCAAACCAGTCGAGGGGAACTTAGTTCCAGCTGAGAAAAGATACGACAGCGTTTTGACTTATGATTATGAGCCTTGATACGTCGTCGTTTAGCAACCAGACGAGAGATTGGAAATCAATCGAGAGATTTTGGTATCTGCTGATTATCCAGTCGAAGGATCAAATGCGACACCGTTTTGATTATAAACAGGAGATGTTGATACGATACCGTTTCGATTAATGTTGCGAAATCAGCTGTTAGAATAGAAGTACAACCAGCTGCTGGTTCTTTTAAGTAAAGTAGCACCAGATGATGACATGTAACGACGTCGTTGAGATTAGTTATAACGACATCGTTTTGAGCTTTGGAGTGTTGCGACTGAATTGATGTTGCGACTGGATTCCTGTAGTTGCGACTGGTTATTACAACAGCTGATTCTTGCGTCTGCTCACGAACAACGATATTCGAACAGCGACTAAAGACGATGAACAACAGTTGAGGAATCTGTTTATCGTTATCCACCTTCGAAGCGGTGGGAGTATATCTTGTTTGAATACTCAGCATGACACGTGGAACTCGAATTGAATACGTTGGAAATGCTGCGAGATATACAGAGAGCGTTGTCTATAAATAGGATTGAATTTGAACTGATGAGAACATCTTGATTTCAGTTATCGACCTTTGATCTTGTAAGAATCTTCGGAAGTGAAGAACCGAGTGTAAGAACGTTAACTGAAGCAAATTGAGAACAGAGAAACAAAGGTATAATCTGACAGAAGAGTCAGGAACTAGGCTACTCAAGAATGATAGTTCTTGAGTATTCCGCTGAAATCACATACATATATGAGTACTGTTCTTGATTTAGAACTTGAATTATGTGTGTGTCGG
>KV010683.1:0-11615 GCA_001598015.1 Dorcoceras hygrometricum | reverse complement strand
GGTAGTCTTTGTACCTTGTTGTATTGTTGTTGTTTCTTACCAGGATGCGAGGGCGAGCGGCAATACCGCACTCTCATCTCCCTGCTGGGATCGTTAGCCACCATGCGCCGAGTGGTTAACTACCACAGTTCATGGGTGAGGCAACGACAGGTTGAGTTGTTTCATGCATCTGGTATTCGGGTGTTGTATCACGGCGAGTGGCTCATTACCACACTGTGAACACACCTTGTGGCCACTGTTATTGCAGATTCTTGGAGCTGTGCTTGAGTTCCTTAGCTCTCTTGTTGGTTGAGCCTTCCTTTGTTATCCGGTGTCTCTAGCCACCATGCGCCGAGTGGTTAACTACCACAGTTCATGGGCGAGGCAACGGCAGGTTGAGTTGTTTCATGCATCTGGTATTCGGGTGTTGTATCACGGCGAGTGGCTCATTACCACACTGTGAACACACCTTGTGGCCACTGTTATTGCAGATTCTTGGAGCTGTGCTTGAGTTCCTTAGCTCTCTTGTTGGTTGAGCCTTCCTTTGTTATCCGGTGTCTCATTCATAGCATCTGCATTTTTATCTTATGCATTCTTTTAGCTTTATCTGTTGCTCTCCGTACTGGGGTTTGACCCCATGTCCCTCTGGGGCTTGGTGTGTTTCCTTGTTTGTGTTGTTTTCAGGAAACCCAGGTTCTACAGCTGGTCGTGGTTTTAACCCAGCTGGTGGTGCCCCAGGAGGTGGTTAGCGCGTCCCAGTTGCATATAGCATACTTATATATATGTGTCAGTTAGCCAGGGGGATGCCCTGCGCTTCGTCGTTGTACCCGTAGTGGAGTCTGATACATGTTTGGATTTATGTATGCTTTATGGTTGATTGTTTTATGCACTGAGATATATTTTGAGTATTGTTTATTTTAAATTATATGTTTAATCGTCGGGCTTAAAAGCGAAAATTTTACCCATTTTTTTTATATGCTTCCGCATGTGTTTGGGTTTTTACTCTGTATAGAGCACGAGGCCTGACACTCACGACTGGGAGTTACAACTCAAACCAGCGATTAATCATCCTAATAAACTTACAGGAAGCTTAAATAAAGGCTAATGCTAAGATCTCAACAGCAAATCGAAGTTCTACCTACACACACAAACACATGGCCGGAGACAGCAACTTCGAGATCTCGCTCTAGCCAACTACAGCCTCCAAGAAGGGTATAGAATGAAAGAGCTTCACGAGAGGAGCCCAACGCTACCTCGAACGTCCAAAAATATTACCGGAAACGATCGAAATTCTCCGAAGAAACTCACGGTGAACAGTGTTCTAGGGTTCGAAGCGAAGAACAACAATCGGGAGAAAATATCGGTAAGTATGGAATCTGATAATCCAGTCGAAGACCAAGTCTTCTAATATATATACACTTCACACCAGCTGATAGCAGCAAGAGCGAATTCCACCGACAAAACCAGACGACACTAAAGATGTTCCCAAATCAGCAGCTGGATAAACCAACAGCTGGTGAATTAAATCCAACGACAAATTTCAGTTGTTGCACTGTTCCACAAACCAACGGCTGGTCACTAACCCAACGGCTGAATAAGTGCTACAACATATTCCTACTGCTTAATACTAAAATTTTCAACAACTGAAAAACCCAACGGCTGATCAAACATCGCGTAACATCTTGCGACAGCTGATGTCCAATGAAAACCAACAACTGGTCCAAGCGCTCCACTCCAAAACGACGACGTTTCCACCTCGCACTACAGAAACGCCGACCCGTGTTGACGTCTGCTCTCAGCGATACAACCAGACGATACACATGTGAACAGATCCCTCGCTGCTGATACCCAAAACTCTACGTTTCAACTAACTAAAACGGTGTCGCACCAACTAATATAAACGCTGTCGTTTATAATCAACACAAAACACAACAAGGCAACGTCTGAAATTCTAAAACGCTAACAGACTTCACCTAAACGACTACGTATTGATCTCCCGCGATACCAAATACACGCTGCTACCATATTTCACAAAATCGATCAGCTTTCACCACAAAATCAGATTTATCTTCCAAAAACTAAAAATACGAAAACTTCTAAAATTGTTCTAAATGTGAAATCTCACCCGAAAATGCAACCTAAAACCTTCAAATTGGAATCTGAACATCCAGAAATCCTTAAAAACCGATTAATCCAACAATTAATATTTTATTAATTTCAGGTCTCACATTAATGCTTCAATCAGACTTTTCTTTCAATGATTAGATTTCAAAATGTTAGAATGCAATTTCAGCACCTTCTTAGCCGATCACTGCAAACCAATTGAATACTTCTTTTTCAACTAAAATAGTTCGGTTTTTGTGCATCAGATTTTACTTTTAAACTAGAGTAGCGCTTTTAAAGGATTTCTTTTGCATATTGATTAAACGTGTTTCTTTCCTAGGCATTTTAAATTCATATATATAGGGTGTTAGCCGCATCATGCATCATAATTTGCAAATTAAAACACTTTCCAAAAATCAAGCGGTGCTCTCTCTAAGAAACCGAGCAAAAGCGCTTCAAAGTTTTGAAGAAGACAAGCGGTGTGTTCGTGAATTGCTAAACTTCATCTGTGATTGTGTTAAAGAATCCGTTCAAGTAAACTCTGTTTCTTGCTCACTCAGTGAAAGCTTATATTCAATTCTGTTTTCATGATGTTTGATTTTTAAAGTACGGAATATAGCTACGGATGTTCTTCAAAACAAGAAAAGTTCATGCTCTGTTTTTTTATAAAGGTACGTGTTTACTATGTTTTGATCCAGAAAAGGTTTAGAAAATTGTTTGATGATGTTCGTCCAATAGTTTATTGATTATTCTTCAGATACTTCATCGAAATAGCTTACAAGTAGCTTATTTGATGAATTTCCATAAATTTCTTGAGATATTTTGATTTCTTCAGACAAAAGAATCCATCGTTATTCATGTTGATTCTTATGGTTAAGTCTGAAGTCGGGTTTTTATACCACCACGGATATTTTACGTTGAAAATATTCTAAGTATAGATTTTAGCAGTTGCATTGTTTCGCCATCAGCTGTTGTATTGTTTTGTCATCAGCTGTTGCATTGTTATTGTTCAACTGCTGTCAGCTATTGCATTGTTTCGTATTCAGGTGTTGCTTTAGTTTGTATTCAGCTGTTGGTTTGTTCAACACCTGAAAGCCTTTGTTTAAGTTGTGTTGACGTCTGAGTTGACCAATCCTATTTCATAGTTACAGCTTTTCACTATTCAAACAGTATCCCAAGCCACGTCTGTTTCTTACGCTAACGACATCGTTTCATTTAACACATCTGTTTCAATGTTAGCGGATATCCTTACAGCTGAATTGTTTCTTCTTCCTCGTGACGTCTCTGTTCAGTTAGAAGTTACTTGTTCATTTTCACTTCAATTCGAAAGAATTATTCTATTCATTTGACAGATTCAAGTAGTATTTTTATTCAGTTTTCATCTTCGCAAGTATTACAGAGAATTCTCGAAGTATTCCAGAACATCATTGAACAAAAAAAATCAGTAAATTGTACTAGAAAGAATGAAAATAGATTTTAGAATGAAAATAAAGAGCATAATGATGTTTTAAGAAATTTTTTAAGTTATGACTTTGGCAACGAATGGTCCCCAGGGAAGGGTGAGTGCGCTGCTGACGAACCGTGTGCCCTTTCAACCAGGAAGGATTAGGATTACGGATTGACGGATCTGTATACCCCTTCACCATGAGCTATATGCTAAGACTAATATCAGGAGTTTGATCAAGAGAATTGGACCAAATGTACAAGTGTCTTTGTCATAATTTCAGAAAATGAAAGAAGAGCGCAAGTGTGATTTTAATCACAGCTCTGCAGAAAGTTTAAAGAAAATGTTTTCATAATTTGATTATGTGTTATGCTTTCAGTTTCTTTCAGATTCCTTATTTGTTCATATTTCGCTTATTTATTCTAAGCGTATTCAGATTCCAGTTATAGTATCAGCTTCTATTGTTTGTATCGCATGATTTCGTTACTTCCAGATTTTACCTGCTGAGCCCCTAGGCTCATTAGTTTTCATTGTGTGCAGGTAATCAGCAGTAAGGAGCTGGATGGAGAGTGCTGATCGGATGATGTGTTTATCGTGGACATCAGATTTTGTTCTTTTCTGATTCAGATTTTGTTGTACAGAAGCTTTAGCTATAGTTTTTGTATTGCATCAGATTTCTAGTTCAGTTGTTTTGTAGAAATCTGTACAGACTACATGTTTGAGAGTGTATTGTGGTTTCGTTTAAAATCAACAGATTTATGTCAGCTTTTGGTTCTAATCCAGCACATGTTTTTATTCCTATAAGATGTTGTTCCGCACTTTGTTATTACATCCAGCTGTGCATCTAGTTCCGCGTTTTCATTTACCCTCACAGCTGATTGTCTTCATTGTTCACGAATTGTGTTTATTCACAATTTGACCCAGAAATTTTAGTAGCAACCATTATGTTATCAAGATTGAAATTTTAGACCTTTCAATTTGAACCCCAATCTTTGCTAATCCTAGCACTACTGTTTTTATTCCTATAAGATGTTGTTCCGCACTTTGTATTACATCCAGCTGTGCATCTAGTTCCGCGTTTTCATTTACCCTCACAGCTGATTGTCTTCATTGTTCACGAATTGTGTTTATTCACAATTTGACCCAGAAATTTTAGTAGCAACCATTATGTTATCAAGATTGAAATTTTAGACCTTTCAATTTGAACCCCAATCTTTTAAATCCTTTTAAGAAAAGTCTGGTCGTTGCACCTGCTCTGCCCGTAGAGCTTTGTTCACAGCTGCTCTATCACGGGTTCTGCAAGTCTAATGTCATGCTTAATCATTGGCTTCAACCCATTAATAAAATGTCGAATCTTGACATCTACATTGGTTCCAATCAAAGGAACAAAGTAGCATCCCCTCTCAAACTTGCCGATATAATCCCGCATAGACATCCCTGCTTGCTTAAGAGTTAGGAACTCATTCTGCAGCTCCTCCCTCACATCAACAATAAAGACTGCTCAAAGAATACTCTCTTAAATTCCTCCCATGTGAGCATTTCCAAGTCTACCGTTAACTTGGCTCCTTCCCACCATATCATAGCATCTCCTCTCAGCATGTAGATCGCACACCGAGGCCACTCTAATTCTGTCAAATGCAAATACTCGAAGATTACTTCCATAGACTTGATCCAGCTTTCAGATATAAGAGGATTAGTAGACCCAGTAAATTTCTGAGGTCTCTGTCTTCTGAACCTCTCCTGAGGATCTTCTCTACTAACCAGTCTTCCTGATGATTGGCCATTCCGTTGATTGGTTTGGTCAACCAAGCGTTCTAAAAGTTGGTCCATACTATTTAAAACTGGGTTCATTCCTTCTGATTCACTATCTCCTTCTGTATTTCCTCTTCTTCCTCTACCTCGACCTACCATATCTGTAAGGGTAGCCCAAATCCACCACAATTCAATTATGAGAGATTAATTTATGCTAGAACATGAAATAAAACTCACAATATTCAGAAGCGGCTGGTGAGAACTGTTCAAATTGTAAGTGTATTTATCTGAAGGACCATGCTCTTATACGAAATGTAGCGACCCGACTTTTCTTAAAGGAATTTTAGGAACTTTGAGGTTCGAATTGAAGAGTATAAAAATTTTGATCTTACTTGACATTAAAGTCGCTACTAAATTCTGGACTACAATGCTAATAAACACAAGTCATTATGCGAAGTCTGGAAGACAGATCTGAACAAGCAAAAGGTGGGGAACTTAAAACAGATCTGGTCTTTGGAAATAAAGAAACTGACTAATTTATTAAGTAATAATTCTGGTACAGATTTCGACAAAAGAAAGAAACTTGAAATCTGTCATTATACAAAATTATGACTAGAGTCTGTTCAACAAAATATGAATCTCAAAGAACAACGAATTCTGGTGTCCATGATAAACACAACTTTCGTTAAGTTCATCACCATCCAGCTCCCTACTGCTCAATACCTGCTCTCAATAAAAACTAGTGAGCCTAGGGGCTCAGCAGGTAAAAACTGGAATATCGAAGGCACATAACACAAGCAAAGATATCTAATACTGTACTGGAATCTTAATATGAATAGCTTAATATTAAAATAAGTTAAAATCGATAACTGTGAAATATGAATGAACTGAAAGCATAATTATAAACAAGTTTTGAAAACGTTTTCTTTACTTCTATACAGAAACATCTTTAAACTTTCTATAGAGTTGTGATTAAAATCATACTTGAGCTCTTTCTTTTCTTTTCTGGTAATTATGAATTAGACACTTGCACAGTGGTTTCGGTCGTTTGATCAAACTCTCATCTGATATCAGGGGCTGGGATAAATCCCATCTATGTGAAAGGAACTACAGACCCGTCAGTCTGAAACTCTGATCCTTCCTGGGAAAGGGATTACAGTTTCTCTCAACTATAATCTTGTCCCTTTTCATTTGAAGGGGCACACTGGATCGTCAACCAGACACTCACCCTCCCTGAGAATCCAACTGTTATCTAATCATAATCTGTAAAACTTTTCTAAAACTTTCTTTCTTTCTGCTCTTTCTTTCGTAAAGTCTGTTTTTCTTTTCTTTCTGGTACGATTTACTTGTTTTCAATGTCTAGTGATGTTCTAGGACTTTATGAGAATTCTCTGTAAAACTTGCGAAGCTGAAAACTGAATAAAGTCACTCGAAACTGTTCGAATGAATCGAATTAATCTTTCGAATTGAAGTGGAAATGAATAAGAATTCAAATATGTAAATCTGTATCAATCGAAGGCTAAAAAGATGAAATCTGAATTATACATAGAAATCTCAATGTAGAAGAAAGAAGTATAGATTCTGTTCGGTCAACTCAGATGTCAATATAATTGGATTGGTCAACTCAGAAGTCAACGAAATCAATAAAACCAAATGGAGTCGTTCAGATGTCAATGGTCAACCGTAGTCAACTCAGATGTCAACGGACAACACAGTATTATTATACAATTCAGATTTGAAACAAAACTCGCATCTACACTTCGAATAACATAAAACAGAACTCTATCTAGAATCTGTTCAATATGAAAATTCAGCTTTTGGCTTAAGAACCTGATTTCAGACTTCGTCGTAAGAACAACCATCATCAACCATAGAAACCTCAGTTAGAAGAAATCAAAAGATCTCAAGAAATTTCTGGAAATGATCGAATAAGCTACTTGTAAGCTACTTCGAAGAAAATATGTAGGACTCTCAAGAATTAACTAGAAGAACATCAACAAACATGTTCTAAAATCTTTTTCTGAATCAAAATACAGTAAACACGCACTTCTTCATGAAAACAGAACATGAACTTTTCTTTTCTTTGAAGAACAGCCGTGACTATATTCAAATCTTTAAAACACATACAAACATGCATACAGAACTGAATATATTCTTTCATGAGTGTAGCAAGAAACAGAGTTTACTTGCCTGAATTCTGCAATACAATCACAGTAGAAATTTGGCAAGCACGTACGCACCACTTGTCTACATCAAAAACATTGAAGGTTTTGCTTGGTTTCTTCGACAGAGAGCACCGCTTGCTTTTAAGAAAGTATTTTGATTTTTAAATAATGATGATGTGTCTAACATCCTATATATATGAATTAAAATGCCTAGGAAAGAAACACGTTTAATCAATATGCCAAAAATATTTTAAAAAGTGCTACTCTATTTTAAAGTGAATGCTGATACTTCGAACCGAGCTATTTTATTTGAAAAGAAGGATTCCATTGGCTTGTAAGAATCGACCAAACAACTTCTGCAATTGTATTCTAAAATTTGGAAATCAATCCACTAAGACAGGAACTGATTAACGCATAAAGCTCATAATTGAAATTCAACTTGATGTATAAACGAAAGCTGAATTCACATACTAGCAATCTTAGAATTCAACCGAAATAAAAGTTGAATAAAATAGCATTTCAATTTAATCTCTCAAATCTTATAACTTTCTAATTGTGGCTTATAAAATATTCTGGTCGTTACAGTACTGACCTACAAGTCGCGACTGGTCGCGAATGTTACACTCAAAGACAAGGTGTTGACTCTGATGAAACTTTTTCACCAGTTGCATTGTTCAAGTCAATTAGAATTCTACTAGCCATAGCCACGTGGTACGACTATGAGATATGACAAATGGATGTGAAAAACTACGTTCCTTAATGGAAACATTAAGGAAGAGATCAATATGACTCAGCCTGAGGGTTTCACATCTGTAGTAAGTAAGCATAAAGTATGAAAACTTTAGAGATCGATCTACGGTCTCAAACAAGCATCGAGAAGTTGGAACGTGAGATTTGATGAAACAATTAAAGAATTTGGTTTCATCAAGAATCCCGAGGAGCCATGTGTGTATAAGAAGGTAGTTAAAAATGCTGTGACATTCCTTGTACTTTATGTTGATGACATTCTGCTGAATACAGATCTATAGGGATAGATCGAAAAGGATGCTCGGACTCACCCAAGCGACCTACATCAATACCATACTTAAGCGGTTCTCAATGGAAGAGTCCAAGAGAGGACACCTGCCTATGTGCCACAGAGTCACTCTATCTAACTCTATGTGTCCGAAGACTGATGAGTAGATTGAGAGTATGACATGTGTGCCATACCTCGGCAATATGTAGTACTATATATGGTACGTTCTCAACTAGATCAGATGTCGCATATGCTCTGAGTGTCACTAGTCGCTACCAAGAAAATCCCGGCCAAATGCATTGGAAGGCCGTGAAAGATATTCTTAAGTACTTACGAAGGACTAAGAATATGTTCATGTTTTATGGGGATGGTGAACTAAAATTGGAAGGCTATACTGATTGTAGCTTCCAATACGATGTGGATGATTCGAAGGCGACCTCTGGATTTGTATTCATACTCAATGGTGGTGCTGTCTCTTGGAAGAGTTCCAAGCAAGACACCATCGCGGATTCAACCACTGAGTCTGAGTACATCCCAGCATCAGCAGCTGCTAAAGAGGCGGTTTGGATAAGGAATTTCATCCAAGAGTTGGGCATAATCCCTGAAGGAGTTGGTCCAGTCCCGGTGTACTGTGACAACACAGGTGCCGTTGCGCAAGCAAAGGAACCTAGGTCTCACCAAAGATCCAAACATATACTGCATAATTCGGGATATTGTGGCTAGAGGTGACATCAGTTGAGAGAGTCGCCTCTGCAGAAAACATTGCTGATACACTTACGAAGCCTTTGCCCGGACCATTGGTTGAACAACATCGCGAAGCAAGGAGACTACGAAATATGAGTAGTTGTCTTTAGGGCAAGTGGGAGATTGTTAGAGTAGGTTCCCAACTAGCCAACTTGTGGCGTGTGGGCTTTTCACGTTTCATTGGTAGGGAACATTGTGATGTTCTGAGCATGCAGATGGATGGTTTTCCTGGCGAACTATCGAACTACCCTCGTTCGGATTCTCCAAACATGGATTAGTCCTTACTACTCGAAACATCATTGAGACTCTACATGATTATTCACCTCACTTTGACTCATTTACCGACTCCGTGAGGGTCATCAGGTGTCGAGATTGGGTGAGGTCATGAAGCATGTGGGAGTCGATGCCTTGTTGTCGAGGATTCACCGCTCACCCTAGTGCATGGATATCCTATGCTATCTGAGGAGATAATGTGTGACAAATCTCTGACTAGAGTACTCTTGTGCTTCAGTGTAAATGAGTCTACCTGGTAGCACTCGTGATGTCGCTATTCTGATCTCCAAGATATTTGCATGGCTATCGAATCTCTAACGACTCTCGATTTACCAATGTTTATTGATTTGATCGGGATATATGAGTTGAAAGGACCGTACTTTATGCTAACCATGATCGACTGGGTCTTGTAGGTACTATCAGTGATACCTAGGGGATCATGGGGCGATGTTGCTAGGCGCTTTACCATGGTCCGATGGGTAAATCAGAAAATGTGTTTTCTGATCCACAATGAGTTGTGAGCCCCCGGCTAGCTGTATTCCTGAACCATTGAGGGTCACACAGTGTACTGGTTTACCAATTCCCATGCAGACAAGGATATGATACTCAAAGTGTTGAGTATAGTAGGAGGAATATTGGGAGTATGACTTCCCAAAAGTAGCTAAGGGAGTAGAACTTCCATATTTAGCTAATGAGAGTAGACATGTCATATATAGATTTAGTGGTCCGCAAATTTGATTTTGCATCATAATGATCAGTTTTTTTGTAAACTGAGCGCATCGGTGATATCTGATCATCGATCGAGATTATGATGAGACCAACATCGAGGGAGTCGAAACGAATGTTCACAGTTCGACTTGAGCCAAAAGTTCACATTTTGAGTTGAACCAAATGTTCACAGTTCGACTTAAACCGAAAGTTCACAGTTTGAATTGAACCAAATTTTCACATTGAACCGAAAGTTCACAGTTTGTTGAGTTGAACCGAAAGTTCACTGTTTGAGTTGAACCGAATGTTCATAGTTTTGTTCACACAAAACCCTTTCCCTCAATATATAAATATGGCATGAAGGGAGAAATAAAAAAAACACAACAACAAAAAGCTATTCAGCAAATTCTCCCCCTCTCCTCCTCTTCCTCCTCCCGCCGCCGCCGCCGCCGTCGCACTTCGCTGCGATCGTCCTGGCGAGGAGGTTTCGCGTTGGGATTATAGTGCATTCCAACGAAGGAATTGGAAACCAATCGTGAACCAGATTAAGAGCAACCAAATAAGTGCTATTTCCATTTGAGAAATAGTCGGAGCCAGGTGCCTAGTCGCCAGATAGGTATATTCTAAACATCCTATGAATGTTTGAATTATTATATAGGTGTATTGACCATTCCCGGGCTCCTAAATTTTTAATTCTTCCGATGCGCCCCGAGAGCGGGATCGGGATCCGTCTCTGCGCCAACAGACAGTGGCCACAATGTGTGTGAGTATATGGGAGCTACCCACTCATCTCAGCACACGGTACCAGGTGCATTATCAACGCTCAACCTGCTGTTGCCCAAACATGAGATGTGGGAGCTACCCACTCCGCTCATGGTGGCTAACAGTCCCAGCAGGGAGATGAGGTGTGAGACCCGAAACCTGATAAGATTAATTGAGTTAATTAATCGGGTTTTGTAGAGATCAGCTTTGAGTTGATTATCTTGGAGAAGCTATCGGGATTCTGTTTGTTCTTAGAACAGCTTTGATTAGTTGAGTTCTTTCACGGAAGCTGTTCAGTAGTTAGCGCAGGTCATCGCTGAATGTTGGCGTTCAGCAGTGGTGACATCAGCAGCTATCGCTGAGTGGTTGTTTTAGCAGTCGTAGCGAGATCAGCAGTCGCAGAGCAGTAGCGAGTGCGCTAGCGTGTTTCAGCAGTGAGTAGTTCTACGTCGTCGTTTGTATTAGTTGGAACGATAACGTTTTGGGGTTAGTGAATAAGAATCAGCTGCGAGTTGCGTTAGCGTCAGCTGTTGGAAAGATATGTTGTAGCGTTGCTATCAGATGTTGGTTAGTATTCAGCAATGAGTAGCGGGTGACATGTCCAGTTGTGACAGTAGTTCTCTGCGACGTTGTTTGAGTTAGTAACGATCGCTGTTTTGGCTTAGTGAGA
>KV010681.1:0-26821 GCA_001598015.1 Dorcoceras hygrometricum | reverse complement strand
GTCAATTAGAATCTTGTTAGCCATAGCCGCATGGTACGACTATGAGATATGTCAAATGGATGTGAAAACTGCGTTCCTTAATGGAAATATTAAGGAAGAGATCTATATGACGTAGCCTGAGGGTTTCACATCTGTTGGAAGCGAGCATAAGGTATGCAAGCTTCAGAGATCGATCTACGGTCTCAAACAAGCATCGCGAAGTTGGAACCTGAGATTCGATGAGACAGTTAAGGAATTTGGTTTCATCAAGAATCCCGAGGAGCCATGTGTATATAAGAAGGTATTTAGAAGCGCTCTGACATTCCTCGTACTATACGTTGATGACATTCTACTCATTGGGAATGATGTAGGAATGCTGCAATCAACTAAAGTATGGTTGTCTAGTAGATTTTCGATGAAGGACATGGGTGAAGCATCCTATATTCTTGGAATACAGATCTATTGGGATAGATCGAAACGGATGCTCGAACTCACCCAAGCGACCTACATCGATACCATACTTAAGAGGTTCTCTATGGAAGAGTCCAAGAGAGGACACCTACCTATGTGCCACGGGGTCACTCTATCTAAGTCTATGTGTTCGAAGACTGATGAAGAGATAGAGAGTATGACATGTGTGCCATATGCCTCGGCAATAGGTGTATTATGTATGGCATGATCTCGACTAGACCGGATGTCGCATATGCTCTGAGTGTCACGAGCCGCTACCAGGCCAACCCCGACCAATTGCATTGGAAGGCTGTGAAGGATATTCTTAAGTACTTACGAAGGACTAAGAATATGTTCATGGTCTATGGGGGTGGTGAACTGAAACTGGAAGGCTACACTGATTCTATCTTCCAGTGTGACGTGGATGATTCGAAGTCAACCTATGGATTTGTATTCATGCTCAATGGTGGTGCTGTCTCTTGGAAGAGTTCCAAGCAAGACACCATCGCGGATTCAACCACTGAGGCTGAGTACATCTCAGCATCAGCTGCTGCTAAGGAGGCGGTTTGGATAAGGAATTTCGTCCAAGAGTTGGGCGTCATTCCTGATGGAGTTGGTCCAGTCCCGGTGTACTGCGACAACACGGGTGCCGTTGCGCAAGCAAAGGAGCCTAGGTCTCACCAAAGATCCAAACATATACTGAGGAAATACCACATAATCCGGGATATTGTGGCTAGAGGTGACATAGAAGTTGAGAGAGTCGCCTATGCGGACAACGTTGCTGATCCACTTACGAAGCCCTTGCCAGGACCGTTGTTTGAAAAACATCGTGAAACAATGGGACTGCGTATGATGAGAAGTTGGCTTTAGGGCAAGTGGGAGATTGTTAGAGTAGATGCCCAACTAGCCAACTTGTGGCGTGTGGGTTTATAGACTCTTGTATTTGACGGTCTTTATATATGATATTCGCATTTTTATGGCATTCTTTACTTTCATTGTGTTGTATGATGATTAAAAATTGCATTGAGTAAAGACCTAGAATGCGCTATAGTGTATGTTAGATGTGATAGTGGGTATGACGGCTATCATGAAACACACCTAATAGTCACTGTGTATTCTGAATTAGTTTCTAGTCGATTGGGCCGTCAAAATGAGGATAAGGCCGCCCGAGCTTGAGACTAGTATCTGCGATGCGAAGTACCACGTTTCATTGGTAGGGAACATTGTGATGTTCTGAGCATGCAGATAGGTAGTGACCTGGTGATCTATCGAACTGCCCTCGTTCGGACTTTCCAAGTGGTTACCATTTGTCGAGTGGATAAGTCCGAGGTCTTGGCTGTACTTATTAGTCCTCACGACTCGAAACGTCATTGAGACTCTACATGATAGGCGTCTCACTTTGACCCGTTTGCCGACTCACTTGTGGTCATTAGGCGGCGGGATTGGGTGAGACCCCGATGCATGTAGGAGTCGATGCTTCGTTGTCGAGGATTCACCGCTCGCTTACATGCGTGGATATCCTATGCTATCAGAGGGGATAATAGTGTATAAATCTCTGGCCAGAGTACTAGAATGGTTTTAGGTAAATGGGTTTACCTAGTTACACTCAAGATGTCACTATTCGATCTCCAAGATGTATGCATGGCTATCGGATCTTTAGCGACTCTCGATTTACCAATGGTCGTTGATCTGATCGGGATATATTGATTGAAAGGACCGTACTGTACACTAACCACGACCAAATGGTTCTTGCAGGCACTATCAGTGATACCTAGGGGATCATGGGGCGATGTTGCTAGACGCTCTTACCATGATCCGATGGGCAAGTCCGGAATTGTGATTCCGGAGCCACAATGGTTGTGGGCCCACGGCTAGCTGTATCCCTGAACCATTGAGGGTCACACAAGTACTGGATTCGAGATTCCCACACGGATACTGAGCTCAATGTGTTGAGCATGGGAAGAGGATTTTGGGGAGTGTCTTCCTAAAGGTCAACAGGGGTCAATCGTGATTTCCCGCTGTTGAGGGGCAAAACGATCATTTTGCCATTTAGGGTTTGATGATCTGAAATTTTTTTTTTTCACATCATAGTATTCAGTTTTGGAAACTGAGTCGATCGGTCCGATCTGATCGGCGATCGGAGTTGTAATGAAGTCGTAGTGATGGATATCGTCATTTGGACCCGGACCCGTTGGGCCGGTCCAAGTCCACCACTAATCTACTTAAAGTAGACAAGGGCTTCATTAGTAATAATACACTTGTAATCACAACTCACAAGACCTAAACCTAAAGCTCTCGGCCGCCTCTCCCTCCTCTCGCCGCCGCCGCCGCCGCCGTGCCCTCCACGCGCCGCCGCCGTCGTGCCCTCCACGCGCCGCCGCCGCCGCCCTTCGCCGGAATTTGTTCCGGCCAACTTTTCGAGGAGAATCCGTCCGTGCTGATCTCGTCAGGCCTTCTAGTGCAGGCTGACGAAGGAGTCTCCCTTCCGATCGTGGACCTGATTGACGAATCTACAGCCGCCTACCGTGAAGATCCGGTCTTCTTGTAATTCCGGTTGGAGCCAGGCGCAAGTCGCCAGCAAGGTAACTGACTAAACGCCCAATGAATGGTTCATAGTTTGCAGTAGTTTTTAATTGTATTGAACGTTTCCCGGTCTAATTTTATTCTTCCGCTGCCTCGCCGGGAGACGGGATCCGGATCCGCCACAGTTCCCCAACAGAAAACTCAAGAATTCAATGAAAGAACATCATTAAACCATTTTCTAAAATTTCTTTGGATCAAAATTACAGTAAACGTAACTTTTGTAAAAACAGAGCATAAACTTTCTGGTTTTCTTGAAGAAAATCCGTAGCTATCTTCCTTTTCTTTAAAACATACATAATCATAAGAAAACAGAATTGAATATATGATTTCTATTGAGTGAGCAAGAAACAGAGTTTACTTGCCTTAAATCGTTAGCACAACAACAGCAGAAGATTCAGCAACTTCTTACGCACCGCTGGTTTCCTTTAAAACTTTGAAAGGATTTCGTTCGACTTCTTCCACGAGAGCACCGCTTCTAAATGATTTAATTTGAAGATAATGATGCATGAAGCAGCTTAACATCCTATTTATATGTTTTAAAATGTCTACTGAAGGAAGACACGTTTAATAAATATGCCCAAATTCCACTAAAGCGTGCTCTGTTTAAAAATAAAATGATGCATAATGAAACCGAACAATTTTAGTTAAAACAAGGATTCCATTGGCTAGCAGAAGTCGTCCAGAACTCTACTGTAATTGCATTCTATCATTTGAACATCAACCCAAAACATAAAGAAGGCTGATCATTTCGTAACCATGAAATCTTCATAAATATATCATGAAATCTGATATTTAGCACGTAAAGAAAGAATGCTAAATGACATGTACATGAAATCTGAAACTCGATCAATTCAAAGATTGAAATGAAATAGCATTGTAATCCCTCAAATCTCATAATTTGCTAATTGTGGACTATGAAAAAGATCTTCTCGTTACAATCTACCCCCCTTAAAAGAATTTCGTCCTCGAAATTAATTACATGAAGAGATCTGGGTATCTTTTCTATAAATATCAGACTCACTTCCCCACATAATTTCTCTTTCAGTGTGATTTACCCACTGCATCTTAATCATAGGGATAGTTCTATTTCTTAACTTACGGTTTTCCTTTGAAAGAACCTTTACTAGAATTTCTTCATAAGTCAAGTCTGACGCTAATTGAATAGGTCCATATCCGAGCATCGAATACAACTCTTGGAGACGTATCGTTAAAATGAAGTCAGACGTAACAAAGTGAAACAATACTTTGAAATATAACAGATCTTTACTGTAGGAATAGATGTCAATGATCTAAAACTCCAAACGGTAGAATAATTCAGCGGCAATTTAACGAGAAAGATTTCACGTGAATAGTAGCTAATGAGGTTTATCGGGTTCGAGAAAAATGCTCTAAGTGTTCGTAAATGCTGGTAATTAAATTACTCAATTCAATGCTACTGAGCAAGTCAAATGCAGACGAAAACAGATCTCTACAACAGATCCTTACGCTAAGGAACAAATCTACAATTCTGAATCTTCAGTGTTCCCACTAGAAAACGCCCAACTAACAGAACAACGACATATCGTGGGTCTCGCTAGTTGAAGCAAAACGATGTCTCACTAGCGAAACAAATCTCTACTCTCGCATCAAAACTAACACTAAACCAACCGGTCAACGCAAAACGTTGAAATCATCTCAAATAACTTTCGCCCGCTAACAGATTCCTTACAAGTTTGAAATTCGCGCTAGACAAAACATTACGCTCAAACCGATCTCTTATAATCAAAACGACGTCAGAACCCATCAACTGGATGCTCCAGACTCTGAAACCTAACGCTAAATAGTGCTCATTGATTAAATGACATCACTGAGACTACAAGACACGTCATCTCATCCGCCCGAAGCGTTCTAACAGATCTCTAGCGGTAAAACCAAAACGGTATCACTTTGATCTCACGCCATCTTAATTTGCTCTATTGATAAAGGACTTTTTCAGAAATCCTTGCTATCCATTTCTTAAACACCTCTAAACCTTAACCGTTAATATTATCTTAAGGGTACAATCGTATGTATCAAATTTAAATGAAACAGAATTTCCGTCTGGTATCTTAATTTCAACAGACCTCTACTTAAAATCTATAACAGTTTCATACTTAGTTAACCAATCTATTCCCAACATCAAATTAAACCCAAATATTGGCAATACTATTAAATCAGCGAAGGAAATAATCCCCTCTAACTTAAGTTCTATATTTTGTATAACATGATTGGTTACTAAACTCGCCCTCAAAGGAATCTGAACACAGTACTCTACTTATATTTCTTCTAGATTAACTATTAATTTCTTAACAAATCTATCTGATACAAAAGAATGAGTTGTACCAGAATCTAGTAATACTATCATAGACATGTTGGCAACAGAAATCTTACCGGTTACCTATGGTATCTGCTGGTGCTTCTTCAGCAGTCATCACATACGCCCTACTAGTGATGAGTTGTTGCTTCTGGGAACAATCTCTGGACATGTGGCCTGGCTTGCCACAAGTATAGCACACCTTCTGGCCAAAAATACACTGACCCGCATGATTTTTCTTACATGTTGGACATGGATGTCTATTCCCAGAATTAGGAACAGCAGAAATTGGTTGAGCAGCAATTGGTTCCTTTCCCTGCGACTCTTGCTGAATATTATTCTGTTTCTTGAATTTCCTTTTATCATTTTTCTGGAACGCTTGCCTCTTCAATTGCCTCTCATCATCGATTGCTTTCCAGTCTTGCTCTGCCCGAAGAGCCTTATTGACAGCAGCTCTATAACCTATAGGTTCTGCCAACCTAACATCGTGCTTAATCATGGGCTTCAACCCATTGATGAAATGGCGAAGCTTAGCATCTGCATTTGTCCCTATCAGTGGAACAAAATAGCATCCCCTCTCAAACTTGCGGATATAATCACGCATTTCCATTCCTTCCTGCTTCAGAGTTAAGAATTCACTCTGCAACTGTTCTCTAACATCAACAGTAAAATATTGTTCGAAGGAGACCCTTTTAAATTCCTCCCAGGTCAGCATTTCCAAGTCCACAGTAAACTTGGCTCCTTCCCACCACATCATTGCATCTCCCCTGAGCATATAAATTGCACATCGGGGTCTCTCTAGTTCCGTCAAGTGCAAATAATCGAATATTACTTCCATAGATTTAATCCAGCTTTCTGCCACCAAGGGATCGGTAGTGCAGAAAATTCTTGAGGTCTCTGCCTCCTAAACTTCTCTTGAGGATCTTCTCTACTAATAATTCTTCTCGACGAATGACCATTCCCATTGGAGGTTTGATCAACTAATCGTTCTACCAGTTGTGCCATACTATTGAGGACTGGATTAATTCCTTCTGACTCATTATCTTCTTCGG
The DNA here is from genome assembly GCA_001598015.1 of Dorcoceras hygrometricum. Lineage (NCBI taxonomy): Eukaryota > Viridiplantae > Streptophyta > Magnoliopsida > Lamiales > Gesneriaceae > Dorcoceras > Dorcoceras hygrometricum. The sequence continues at coordinate 20,425 of KV010681.1, read as the reverse complement.
CAAAATTCCTTCTTCCTCTACCTCGTCCTGATATATCTGGAAAGGGTAGCCCAAATCCACCACAATTCTATATGAGAGATTACTTTATGCTAGAACATGAATTAAAACTCACAATTTAGAAGTGGCTGGAGAGATCTTCCCAGACTGGAAGTGTGTTTATCTCAAGGACCATTGCTCTGATACCAACTGTAACGAACCGTACTTTTCTTAGAAGAATTTAGAAGTTTTGGGGTTCAATTGAAAGTCATAAAGATTTTGAACATCCAAATAAAGGATCGCTACTAACCTATTGGATTGAAACGAGAATCAAATCCCATAATTTAAAATTTGCGCGGAAACAGAAATCTGGTACTTGAACAAAATGGTTTCATTCTTTCATTATGAAGTCTGGAAACAGATTTCTACAAAATAACTAATCTTGAAATCTGTTGTAATACAAAATAACTACAAAGGCTCTATACAATACTGAATTTCCCAAAAAGAACAATGAGATCTGGAAAAGAAAGAAACGCTGAAATTTCATGTCCACGATAAACACTCCCTTCCTTTCTGTTCATTCTCGTTCAGCTCCTAACTGTTCATTACCTGCACTCATGAAAACTAGTGAGCCAAAGACTCAGCAGGTAAAGTCTGGAAATAACGAAAGCAAATCTACAATCGTTTAAAAGCTGATACATACTGGAGTCTGAATTTTGAATACGCTCAAGAATAAATAAGCGTAAAACATAACAGAGAAATCTGGAAAGGAACGAAAGCATAAAACATGAATCAATTCTGAAAACATTTTCTTTAAACATTCTTTAGAGCTGTGATTGAAATCACACTTGTGCTCTTCATTCATTTTCTGAAAATTATGACAACACTTTAAACATTTGGTCAATTTCGTTTGATCAAACTCCTGATATCAGTCTCTTAGCACTATGGCTCATGATTGAAGGGGTATAAAGATCCGTCAATCCGTAATCCTTATCCTTCCTGGTTGAAAGGGCACACGGTTCGTCAGCTGCGCACTCACCCTTCCTCTGGGGACCCTTTGTTGTCTTAACTTAAAACATTTCTTAAAACATTCTGATCTTTCATTCTTTCGTGAAATCTGTTTTCTTTCTCTTGAACGTTTACTGGTTTTCTTTTGTCTAATGATGTTCTGGAATACTTCAAAGTTTTCTGTAATACTTGCGAAGATGAAAACTGAATAAAAGCTCTCAAATCTGATCAATTGAATCGAATAAATCTCTTGAAATGATTTGGAAATGAATAAGGATTCCAAATCTATGCTTTCTGTCTCAATCGAAGAAGTATTGAAGAAGTAAATGATGAAATCTGTTTTTCATGAACAGTAGAAATCTGAATCATATAGTTGTATCTCAACGAAGAAGAAATAAAACAGATCTCTGTTGGTCAACCAGATTTCAACGCAACTAATGAGTGACGTCACCAGATCTTACCCAACTTAAACGATTAAATCAGATGTCATGCTACTAATGAATAAACCAGATGTCAACGGTTAATTCAGAAGTCAACAATTTATGAAAGGAACCTGCTCTATACCAGATCTCAAGTATGAAAGAGAGAAATCTGAATTAAAGGAATAGGTGAAATCTGAATGAACATAAGTATTTCACTCGAAGAAGAAACACTTCAGATCTCATGAACAACGATAGAAATCTGAACTTATCTTAGCACGTAAACAGACCTCTACTCTTAGAAACCTGTTCATCATAGAAATTCAGCGAAGGTATAAGAACCAGATCTCATACTTAACCGTGTGGATAAACATGAATTATCACGGTTAACTTCTTCTGAAGAAATCAAAATATCTTACGAAATTTCTGGAAAAGATCGAATAAGCTACTTGTGAGCTACTTCGAAGATAACTCACTGGAAAACTCAAGAATTCAATGAAAGAACATCATTAAACCATTTTATAAAACATCTTTGGATCAAAATTACAGTAAACGTAAATTTTGTAAAAACAGAGCATAAACTTTCTGTTTTTATTGAAGAACAGCCGTAGTTATCTTCCTTTTCTTTAAAACATACATAATCATAAGAAAACAAAATTGAATATATGCTTTCTATTGAGTGAGCAAGAAACAGAGTTTACTTGCCTTAAATCTTTAACACAACAACAGCAGAAGATTCAGCAACTTCTTACGCACCGCTGGTTTCCTTTAAAACTTTGAAAGGATTTCGTTCGACTTCTTCCACGAGAGCACCGCTTCTAAATGATTTAATTTGAAGATAATGATGCATGAAGCAGCTTAACATCCTATTTATATGTTTTAAAATGTCTACTTAAGTAAGACACGTTTAATCAATATGCCCAAATTCCACTAAAGCGTGCTCTGTTTTAAAATAAAAAGATGCATAATGAAACCGAACAATTTTAGTTAAAACAAGGATTCCATTGGCTATCAGAAGTCGTCCAGAACTCTACTGTAATTGCATTCTATCATTTGAACATCAACCCAAAACATAAAGAAGGCTGATCATTTCGTAACCATGAAATCTTCATGAATATATCATGAAATCTGATATTTAGCACGTAAAGAAAGAATGCTAAATGACATGTACATGAAATCTGAAACTCGATCAATTCAAATATTGAAATTAAATAGCATTGTAATCCCTCAAATCTCATAATTTGCTAATTGTGGACTATGAAAAAGATCTGGTCGTTACATTTATGTTTAAAGGCCTTCATTTAAACTAAGTTATATTCAGATATGAATGTGTCTGCCTGCATTAAGTGATCTTGTTATTCTCAGATTTTACTTGCTGAGCCCCTAGCTCATTAGCTTTTAATGGTGCAGGTGAGACAGATCTGGGGCAGACGGGCGACAGGAGCTGAACCAGCTGTGGTGCATGTGTTTATCAATAGCCGATGTTTTCCGCACAGCTATTGTTGTTTTTGATCTTTTGTCAAATCTGTATTAGATCTATTACAACAATAGTGAGTTCATATAGAGTTCAAATAAGTTTACTATCACAACATTGCAATTTTATCAGATCTGTTATTCAAATCTGTTGGTCAGATCTGCTTTTACTATTTCATTTTGGCGTCATTAATCCAACTTTTTGTATATCGAATTTGTAAGGCAATACGGCTTACAAAAATTTTTATTCAGCCCTTCTTTTTCCTTTTAATATTGGGCGTGGGCGTCACAACTTGATATCAGAGCATGGTCCTGAGATAAACACACACACTTCCGGTTGGGACAGATTTCGTCGACCGTTTCTCCAGAGCTGTGAGTTTTACTTTATGTTTCAGAGCATTTGTCTTTTAAATTTAGCATGTTCTGATATTCATTTGTGATGGATTACGGGCTATAGATTAAGATGTCTGGCGGAGGAAGAGGTAGAAGAAACACCTCCTTAGAAGAACCAAGCCCAGATAGTAATGCTAGTATTGCCCAAATCCTAAGGCTGTTGGTAGAACAAACCGGCAGAGGAAATGGCCAATCTTCTAGTAGTAGAGGACCAAGCCACAGTGATCCAAGAGAAGTTTCAAAGATAGAAACCGAAGGAGTTTAGTGGTACAACAGATCCGCTGATTGATGAGAGCTGGATCAAGTCGATGGAGGTTATATTCGAATATCTCCAAATGCCAGACTTGGATAGGCCTCGGTGTGCTATCTACATGCTGAGAGATGATGCTATGATTTGGTGGGAAGGAGCTAAGCTATCTGTGTGTTAGAGTAGATGTCCAATTAGCCAACTTGTGGCGTGTGGGTTTATAGACTCTTGTATATGACAATCTTTATATATGATATTTGCATTTATTTATGGCGTTCATTACTTTCATTGTGTTGTATGATGATTAACAATTGCGTTGAGTAAAGACCTAGAATGCACTATAGTGTATGTTAGATGTGATAGTGGGTATGACGGCTATCATGAAACACATCTAATAGTCACTGTGTATTCTGAACACGTTCCTAGTCGATTGGGCCGTCAAAATGAGGATAAGGCCGCCCGAGCTCGAGACTAGCATCTGCGATGCGAAGTACCATGTTTCATTGGTAGGGAACATTGTGATGTTTTGAGCATGCAGATGGATAGTGACCTGGTGATCTATCGACCTACCCTCGTTCGGACTTTCCAAGTGGTTACCACTTGTCGAGTTGATAAGTACGAGGTCTTGGTTGTACTGATTAGTCCTCACGACTCGAAATGTCATTGAGGCTCTACATGATATGCGCCTCACTTTGACCCGTTTGCCGACTCACTTGGGGTCGTTAGGCATCGGAATTGGGTGAGGCCCCGATGCATGTAGGAGTCGATGCATCGTTGTCGAGCATTCACCGCTTGCAGACATGCGTGGATATCCTATGTTATCTGAGGAGATGATAGTGTATAAATCTTTGGCCAGAGTACTAGAAGTGTTTTTGGTAAATGAGTTTACCTAGTTACACTCGTGATGTCACTATTCGATCTCCAAGATGTGTGCATAGCTATCGGATCTATAACGACTCTCGATTTACCAATGGTCGTTGATCTGATCGGGATATATGCATTGAAGGGACCGTACTGTACGCTAACCATGACCAACTGATTCTTGCAGGCACTATCAGTGATACCTAGGGGATCATGGCGCGATGTTGCTAGACGCTCTTACCATGATCCGATGGGCAAGTTCGGAATTGTGATTCCGGAGCCACAATGGTTGTGGGCCCACGGCTAGCTGTATCCCTGAACCATTGAGGGTCACACAAGTACTGGATTCGAGATTCCCGCACGGATACTGAGCTCAATGTGTTGAGCATAGGAGGAGGATTTTAGGGAGTGCGACTCCCCAAAAGTCAACAGGGGTCAAATTGCAATTTCCAAAAGTTGGAGGACTAAATTGCAATTTAGGGTTAGATGATCTGAAAAATTGTTTTTCATATCATAACATTCAGTTTTGGAAACTGAGTCGATCGGTTCGATCTGATCGGCGATCGGAGTTACGATGAAGTCGCAGCGATGGATATCGTCATTTGGACCCGGGCCCGTTGGGCCGGTCCAAATCCATTGCTAGTCTATTTAATTTGACTTAAGGCTTAATTGGTGATAACTTAACAAGTGATTCAGATTACACAACTCCTTAACCCTAACCCTAAAGCACGGCCGCCCCCTCTCCCTCTCATCCCACGCCGCCGCCGCTGCCGCCGCTTCCCGCCGTCGGCCGCCGCCCGCCGTTGATTGATCGGACTTGCTCCGATCAATTTTTCGAGGAGAATCCATCCGTGCTGATCTCGTCAGGCCTTCTAGTGCAGGATGACAAAGGAGTCTCCCTTCTGGTCATGGACCTGATTGACGAATCTACAGCCGTCTACCGTGAAGAGCCGGTCTTCTTGTAATTCCGGTTGGAGCCAGGCGCAAGTCTCCAGCAAGGTAATCTACTAAGCACCCGTATGAATGGTTCGTAGTTTAATGGCCGCGGCGTCGTCGCGCATGGCGGCGCCCCACCGCGCGCATTGGCGTGCGGGTGATCGCGCGCTGGACGCGCGATTGCCAGCTTCTTGTCGCGCGCTGGCCGCGCGTTGGCCTGAGATTTCCGGCTGTTCCATGCGCAATTGGTTGCGCACATCGTCGGGCACGATGCGAGGAAGCTGCGCGCGGAGATGCGCTGGTCGCGCATCGCATTGCGCGGCTGCGCCGCGCAAGTCGCGGCCGGCGTGCGGTCGCCGTGCGGCGACGTCTCCGGCAGCGTTGTGACGGTTGATTTCTTCTAGGTCTTGTTCGGGCCTGTCCCGGGCAGCCCATGATGTTTTCGGGCCGATATTCGATATCGGGCCGATTTTGGTCAATTTTGAAATTTTTGAGATTTTGGGCCCAAAATTGTTTTTGGCCCAATATGATGCAATTAAAATTGTAAAATACGAATTTGATTGTATAATATGATTTTATAATTAAATATGATTTTGTTGATTAAAATTGGATTTTATCGACAAAATACGATTTTATTATAAAATGCGATTTTATGATTAAAATATGATTTTGCGATAAATAATTTGATTGTTTAATTTATGCATATTAATTAGATTGATTGCATGATGGGATGATCGAGAGCCATGCCCCAATGTGTTAGGTGTACGCTTTAGGTTTTGCGATTTCGGTTGTATTTAATATCATTGATTATCATATTTAAAGTGGGTCTGTTTGTGGCCCGTTCCCACCCCTTAAAATGTATCCCTTATGTGTCATAGAAATTTATTGTAAATTACTAGACTTAGTGGGAGGACTTTTGAAGATGGTGGGCCCGATGATGATCAAAGATATTGAAGACCGAAGATCTGTAAAACCGGAAGCAAATGTAATAGGATTGCATTGCATATTGCATTTCACCTAGGATTGGACCCAGGTCCGTGATTGGCGACCACGGACCGCATAGCTCTCGCGATCGATCATCCCAATGTTTATATATGTGATATATAGTTAGTTGAATCCGCATGTTTTAAATACGATTTAAAATATATTGCATGAGACCAAACTTTTCGAAAATAAAATCCCTCGTTTTAAATACGATTTAAAACTAATATCAAGATAAAAGTTTAATCGATAAACCAAAGGGGATTTAAATTTGTTTAAATTTCCTTACCTTCCATCAACAATGGGTGTACGCCGATGCTACCCGTATACATGGCCCGGCTCATATTTATGAGGGGGTTATGTATGTCGGAAAGCTGTCCACGCCATTGACAATTGTTGTGAGTCGGTTGGAACTACTTTTAACGTTGGCTCATATTATTGGGGACGTTAAGGGGACCGTCCTTCACGACTCAACATTGATGGGTCATCTTGACACGTGACAGTAAACGGCGTCATATTATTGGGCCCTTACTGGACGTGAGGTGAATACATGGAGGTTGCACCGGTTGAAATCGGAAACTACCTTTTGGGGGTCATGGATGGCTGATATTATTCGGGTCCATGATTTCTTGATTGGACTCCGTGTACCCACTAAAGAAACTTGCTTTCTCGATTTCATTAGAGGGTGGTGAAATCGTTAAAATAGTGGGAGGGTAATTCCTAAAACTTAACGACCTTGTTTTATGTCTTAGCGATTATTTTATATATAGTTAGTGATGATTGTCTGTTTTCTTTTCAGTATAACTGCATTTATAATGTCTTCGATCAAAAACCCACTCGCTGCTATACTGGATAGCAACAAGTTCACCGGTCTGAACTACCAAGACTGGCTTCGAAACCTCAACATTGTGTTGGCTTCGGAGAAACTTCTTTATACGATAGAGAAGAGCCCTCTGAAGGAATCCCCTGCCGATATCAGCCCTGAGGAGCTGGTTACGCTTAAACAATGGTGGGACAACGAGCTTAAGACTCGATGCTATGTGATGGCGTCGATGTCCAACGAAATGAAACGACGCTTTGAGAAGACAAAGTATGCTGCTGACATACTTTTTCATCTCAAAGAACTGTATGGGGAGAACTCTCGATATGAGAGGTTCACGGCTGTCAAGGAGCTTATGACGAGCCGCATGCGCGATGGGACTTCAGTCCGCGAGCATGGGGTTCGTATGATTGGGCTCGTTGAAAAGCTGTCGGGCCTTGATATCACACCGAAGGAGGAAAAGCCCACTAAGAAGCCAAAGGCAAATGCTTCCAAGCCGAATAAGACTGAGGATGTTTGCCACCACTGCCACAAGCCTGGGCATTGGAGGAGGAACTGCAGGGAGTACCTCGAGCAGTTGCGAACTACGAAAGGTATGTTCTATATCGAAATAAATATGTCTCTTAATTAGACTTCTTGGGTATTTGATACCGGATGTGGATCTCATATCTACAATGATTTGCAGGTGATGACAAGAAGCCGACGTCTTAGAGAGGGTGAGACCCATTTGAGGCTTGGCAATGGAGCAAGAGTTGCTGCAGTAGCTATAGGAGATGTTTTTTTATTTCTGTCTTCTGATTTAAGTTGTTATTGAGAAACGTTTTGTTTGTTCCCGAATTAATAAAGAACATTATTTCTGTTTCTATGCTTGATAGTGATGGATATTCTTGTATGTTTGCTAATTCGATTTGCAATATTTACAAGAATGAATGTTTAATTGGAATTGGGGAACGAGAGAACGATTTGTACACCTTAAAATTAAAAGACGTTCCAACTCGCGATGTCGAAACACATACAACAACGATTAAAAGGAAACAAGATAGCTTAAACCCAACACAACTTTGGCACGCTAGGCTAGGTCATGTTTCTCTAAGTAGGATGAATAAGTTAGTTAGGAGTGACATGTTTGATCTGTCAGACATTAACTCCCTACCGACTTGTGAATCTTGTCTTAAGGGAAAGATGACTAGGCAACCCTTCAAGGGCAAGGGTGAGCGTGCTCAAGGCCTATTGGATTTGATCCATACTGATGTGTGCGGCCCATTTAGTATTGGTACTAAGTACGGTCACACATACTTCATCACCTTTACCGACGATTACTCTAGGTATGGGTACTTGTACTTAATGAAGCACAAGTCTCAATCCTTTGAAAGGTTCAAAGAATTCAAGGCTGAAGTAGAAAATCAGTTGGGCAAGAGTATTAAAGAACTTCGATCCGATCGAGGTGGTGAATACTTAAGTGCTGAATTTCAAGACTATCTGAAAGAGAATGGGATTCTCGCACAGTGGACCCCTCCGGCCACATCACAGCTCAATGGTGTAGCGGAGCGTCGTAATCGGACCTTGTTGGAAATGGTTCGATCTATGATGAGCTTCACTGAACTTCCTACCTCGTTTTGGGGCTATACGCTCGAAACGGAGGTAATGTTGTTGAACAATGTCCACACCAAGGCAGTGGATAAGACTCCATATGAGATATGGATGGTCAAACCACCCAAGTACTCATACATGAGGATTTGGGGATGTCCTGCTTACGTGAAGCAGACAGTGGGAGATAAGCTGGATACGAGATCCATCTTATGATACTTCATTGGGTATCCAAAGAATTCCATTGGATACTACTTCTACTATCAAAGTGAAACAAAAGTGTTTGTTTCTAGAAATGCCACCTTTATGGAAAAAGAATTTCTACTTGATAGAAAGGGCTAGATAGTAAAACTCGAAGAGGTTCGAGAACCAACTGAAGTACCAAGTGAATCTCTTGCACCTCCAGAGCCAATACCAGAAATGGTCACACCTAGGAGATCTGAAAGGGTTCCTAGGGCTCCTGAGAGATATGGTTTTCTCCTTGAAGATGATCAAGGTGATCAAGTTGTTGGATCTGATCCAAGAACTTTCAAGGAGGCGATTTCCGATGCTGATTCAAATTTGTGGCTTGAAGCAATGCAGTCTGAGTTTGACTCAATGCATGCCAACCAAGTTTGGACTCTTGTTAATCCTCCCGAAGGAATTGTTCCTATTGGGTGCAAATGGGTATACAAGAGAAAGCTTGGGCCTGATGGTAAGGTAATGACCTACAAGGCACGACTGGTCGCAAAAGGTTACACTCAAAGGCAAGGTGTTGACTATGATGAGACTTTTTCACCAGACGCAATGTTCAAGTCAATTAAAATCTTACTGGCCATAGCCGCATGGTACGACTATGAGATATGGCAAATGGATGTGAAAACTGCGTTTCTTAATGGAAACATTAAGGAAGAGATCTATATGACGCAGCCTGAGGGTTTCACATCTGTAGGAAGTGAGCATAAGGTATGCAAACTTCAGAGATCGATCTATGGTCTCAAACAAGCATCGAGGAGTTGGAACCTGAGATTCGATGAAACAATCAAGGAATTTGGTTTCATCAAGAATCCCGAGGAGCCATGTGTTTATAAGAAGGTAGTTAAAAGCGCTGTGACATTCCTTGTACTTTATGTTGATGACATTCTACTCATTGGGAATGATGTAGGAATGCTGCAATCAACTAAAGTCTGGTTGTCTAGTAGATTTTCGATGAAGGACATGGGTGAAGAATCCTATATTCTTGGAATACAGATCTATCGTGATAGATCTAAACGGATGCTCGGACTCACCCAAGCCACCTACATCGATACCATACTTAAGAGGTTCTCTATGGAAGAGTCCAAGAGAGGACACCTACCTATGTGCCACGGGGTCACTCTATCTAAGTCTATGTGTCCGAAGACTGATGAGGAGATAGAGAGTATGACACGTGCGCCATATGCCTCGGGAATAGGTAGTATTATGTATGGCATGATCTCGACTAGACCGGATGTCGCATATGCTCTGAGTGTCACGAGCCGCTACCAGGCCAACCCCGGCCAATTGCATTGGAAGACTGTGAAGGATATTCTTAAGTACTTACGAAGGACTAAGAATATGTTCATGGTCTATGGGGGCGATGAACTGAAACTGGAAGGCTACACTGATTCTAGCTTCCAGTGTGACATGGATGATTCGAAGTCAACCTCTGGATTTGTATTCATGCTCAATGGTGGTGCTGTCTCTTGGAAGAGTTCCAAGCAAGACACCATCGCGGATTCAACCACTGAGGCTGAGTACATCGGAGCATCAGCTGCTGCTAAGGAGGCGGTTTGGATAAGGAATTTCGTCCAAGAGTTGGGCATCGTTACTAATGGAGTTGGTCCAGTCCCGGTGTACTGCGACAACACTGGTGCCGTTGCGCAAGCAAAGGATCCTAGGTCTCACCAAAGATCCAAACACATACTGAGAAAATACCACATAATCTGGGATATTGTGGCTAGGGGTGACATAGCATTTGAGAGAGTCGCCTCTGCGGACAACATTGCTGATCCACTTACGAAGCCCTTTCCAGACCCTTGTTTGAAAAACATCGCGAAACAATGGGACTACGTCTGATGATTAGTTGGCTTTAGGGCAAGTGGGAGATTGTTAGAGTAGATGCCCAACTAGCCAACTTGTGGCGTGTGGGTTTATATACTCTTGTATATGACAATCTTTATATACGATATTTGCATTTATTTATTTTAGGGCAAGTGGGAGATTGTTAGAGTAGATGCCCAACTAGCCAACTTGTGGCGTGTGGGTTTATATACTCTTGTATATGACAATCTTTATATACGATATTTGCATTTATTTATGGCGTTCTTTACTTTCATTGTGTTGTATGATGATTAACAATTGTGTTGAGTAAAGACCTAGAATGCACTATAGTGTATGTTAGATGTGATAGTGGGTATGACGGCTATCATGAAACACATCTAATAGTCACTGTGTATTCTGAACACGTTCCTAGTCGATTGGGCCGTCAAAATGAGGATAAGGCCGCTCGAGCTCGAGACTAGCATCTGCGATGCGAAGTACCATGTTTCATTGGTAGGGAACATTGTGATGTTCTGAGCATGCAGATGGATAGTGACCTGGTGATCTATCGAACTACCCTCGTTCGGACTTTCCAAGTGGTTACCACTTGTCGAGTGGATAAGTCCGAGGTCTTGGTTGTACTGATTAGTCCTCACGACTCTAAAAGTCATTGAGGCTCTACATGATAGGCGCCTAACTTTGACCCGTTTGCCAACTCACTTGGGATCGTTAGGCGTCGGAATTGGGTGAGGCCCCGATGCATGTAGGAGTCGATGCATCGTTGTCGAGGATTCATCGCTCGCACACATGCGTGGATATCCTATGTTATCTGAGGAGACGATAGTGTATAAATCTCTGGCCAGAGTACTAGAAGTGTTTTTGGTAAATGGGTTTACCTAGTTACACTCGCGATGTCACTATTCGATCTCCAAGATGTGTGCATAGCTATCGGATCTATAACGACTGCGAATTTACCAATGGTCGTTGATCTGATCGGGATATATGCATTGAAGTGACCGTACTGTACGCTAACCACGACCAACTAGTTCTTGCAGTTACTATCAGTGATACCTAGGGGATCATGGGGCGATGTTGCTAGACGCTCTTACCATGATCCGATGGGCAAGTCCGGAATTGTGATTCCGGAGCCACAATGGTTGTGGGCCCACGGCTAGCTGTATCCCTGAACCATTGAGGGTCACACAAGTACTGGATTCGAGATTCCCGCACGGATATTTAGCTCAATGTGTTGAGCATAGGAGCAGGATTTTAGGGAGTGCGACTCCCCAAAAGTCAACAGGGGTCAAAATTTGCAATTTCCAAAAGTTGGAGGACTAAATTTGTCAGGCCTCGTGCTCTAAACAGACAACACATGCGGAAGCTATCAAAAAGTGGGTAAAATTTTCTCTTTTAGGCCCGACGGTTTTAAGCATATAATTTAAAATACAACGATACTTAAAATAAGTTTCCCAATTCATAAAACAACCAACAATAAAGCATAATTCACAACATGTATCAGACTCCCCTGCGGGTACAACAACAAAGCGCAGGGCATCCCCCTGGCTAACTGATACATATATATAAGTATGCTATATGCAACTGGGACACGCTAGCCACCTCCTGGGGCACCACCAGTTGGGTTAAAACCACGACCAGCTGTAGAACCTAGGTTTCCTGAAAACAACATAACAAAGAAACAAACCAAGCCCCGGAGGGACATGGGGTCAAACCCCAGTACGGAGAGCAACAATACAACAGCAATAAACAGCAAGGAATAAAATGCAGATGCTATGCATGAGACACCGGATAGCAACGGAAGGCTCAACCTACAAGGGAGCTAAGGAACTGAAACATAGCTCCAAGAATCATCAACAAAGAATAGTGGCCACGGGGTGTATTCACAGTGTAGTAATGAGCCACTCGCCATGACACAACGCCCAAATACCAGATGCATCAAACAACTCAACCTGTTGTTGCCTCGCCCATGAACTGTGGTAGTTAACCACTCGGCGCATGGTGGCTAACGATCCCAGCAGGTAGATGAGAGTGCGGTATTGCCGCTCGCCCTCGTATCCTGGTAAGAAACAACAACAATACAACAAGGTTCAAAGGCTACCAAAGCTGGAAAAAGGAATACCATGCGTGTATGCAACATGCTGTAATACAAGCATATACACCTATGCAACACAGCAATAACACAATAGCATACAAAATCCTCAACAGGACACAACCAGCAGGCACGGCCATTCCACATACCAGCAACTACAATCATCCAAGCCATAACTTCGCTGTAATATAAGCTCAAATCCGTACCTTATACTGAGCAACAATTACCGAATACAAAGCCTGAGAATTACCGACTCCAACCCGCACGCACAACACACGGCCGAAAGCAGTAATTTCATGATCTCTCCCCAGCGAACACTAGCCTCTGAAACTGGTATAGGATGAAGGAGCTTCTCGAGAGGAGTCCAACGCTACCTCGCACGAGCAAAACAACCACTGGAAACGACTGAAATTCACCGTAATAACTCACGGTGAACAGTAACGAGGATTTGAGAAACAGAGGTCGACAATCGGGGAAAATATTTCTAAGTATGGGAACTAATAATCCACAACGAAGACCAAGTCTTGCTATTTATAAAACTCTCAACTGCTGCTACCAGCAGGAGTGCATTTCCACCGACAAAACCAGTCGACACCATCAATCTCCCAAACCAGCAGGTACCACTAACCCGCAGACGCAAGAACCAACTGCTGATTTCTCCAACAAAGCTACAACAAATCGCAAAGCAAACTAACGGCTGGTTCTCAAAACAGCGTCGCACCAACTTATTCAAACGACGTCGCATAGGATGCTATACCAACAGCTGGTTATCCAGTCGTGAGACATAACACACAACACTTCTCTCTGCTGGTACCAGTCGCAACCTCAAAACGCAGCGTTGCAACTAACTCAAACAACGTCGCTCCACTGACGTCATCCAGTCGCTAGCTCTCGTGAAATACCAGCAGCAAGCTACAGTAGCGAAAATCACTCGCAGCTGGACTTCCAGTCGCAACAATGAAACGACGACGTTTCCTCTTCGAGCTATATAAATTTTGACCTGCGTTGACATCTGGAAATACAACCAAAAGCTACAAACTACTAGAAATTTAGCTCAACAGCTACTCAAACAGATGCGGCCACTCGCGTTGCATCTTTTCTTCCAGTTCCCAAGTAGCTTCTTCCCTACCATGCTTGCTCCACTGCACCATCACCAATGGAATGGTTTTTTTCCTCAACTGTTTCTCTTTTCTGCCAAGGATCTACAAAGGGTATTCCTGATAGCTCAACGACTGATCTAGCTCTACCTCGTCAGTTCCAAGCACATGAGACGGATCTGGCTCATACTTCCTCAACATGGAAACGTGAAAGACGTCATGCAGAGAAGATAACTCGGATGGAAACAACAGACGATACGCCAAAGGGCCAATCCTCTCAACGATCTCATACGGACCAACGTAACGAGGGGCTAACTTTCCCTTGCGTCCAAAGCGCATCACCCTACGAAACGGAGAAACCTTGAGAAATACACGATCACCAACCTGAAACTCAAGAGGTCGACGCCTCTTATTCGCATAACTGGCTTGGAGATCCTGGGCAGCTTTCATCCTCTATCTAATAAGATCCACGTGATCTTTCATTTGCTGCACAAAGTCAGGGGCAGATAGCTGCTTCTCCCCCACTTCTTCCCAACACACTGGCGATCTGCACTTGCGGCCATACAAAGCCTCGAAAGGCGCCATGCCAATCGTCACTTGGTAGCTGTTATTATACGAAAACTCGACCAAAGACAACACGTCTTGCCAACTACCTCCGAAATCCAACACAACAGCACGCAACATATACTCTAACGTCTGGATAGTTCGCTCAGATTGGCCATCTGTCTGGGGATGATACGCGGTACTCATAGCCAATCTAGTGCCCAAAGCTGTCTGCAAACTCTTCCAAAATCTGGAAGTAAACCTCGGATCTCGGTCAGACACGATTGAAACAGGCACACCGTGCAATCTAACAACAAATCGACGTACAGCTTCGCCATCTTCTTCACAAAATCCATCATAATGTGCTCCCAATTCCATTGGGGCACCTCTAAACTCTGCAACAGACCACCAGGTCTCATCCTTTCAGCCTTAACCATCTGGCAGTTCAAACAACGAGCGACAAAACCAGCAACATCGTTCTTCAGGCCAGCCCACCAAAAGTGCGGCTTCAAAGCATGGTACATATTCCGTGCACCAGGATGAACACTATGTCTGCTACAGTGCGCTTCTCGAAGGATCTCCTCCTTCAAATCAATCAAATTGGGCACAACCAACCTGCCCCGGAAACGCAAACAACCATCGGACGAGACAGAATAGTCCTCTAGTTCGCCAGCCTTGACTTTCATCTTCAACTCGTGGATTGACGGATCGGTCCTCTGAGCTGCTCGAATGCTGGAAACAACCTGCGGTCCCACTTGGAACGAAGAAACCATCACACAATCCTCATTCGGTTATAATATCCAACCCGTAGTGTTAAGATGCTCTTGATCCTTAGAGATGTACAACGACGCAAGCATCTCACTAGCCTTCCTGCTCAAAGCATCAGCCACTACGTTTGACTTCCCAGGCTGGTATTTAATCTCACATTCAAAATCCTTAAGCAGATCCATCCACCGACGCTGTCTCATGTTCAAGTCAGGCTGTGAAAACAGATACTGTAAACTCTTGTGGTCGGAGTACACCACAAACTGCTCGCCATACAGGTAGTGACGCCAGATCTTTAACGCAAAGACCACCGCTGCTAACTCCAAATCATGAACTGGGTAACGAGTCTCGTGCGGTTTCAACGCCGCGAGGCATAAGCAATGACTCTACCATTTTGCATCAACACACACCGGACGGCAAAGCCAACACAGGCGCAGTAGTTAACTTCTCCTTGAGCAGTTGAAAAGCATTCTCACACTGCTCAGTCCAAACAAACCGTTTATCCTTCTGGGTCAATTGGGTCATCGGATCTGCTATAGAAGAAAACCCCTCAATGAAACGACGATAATAGCCAGCCAGACCTAAGAAAATGCGAATCTCAGACACATTTCTCGGTCGCTCCCAGTTCAACACGGCATCCACTTTACTGGGATCCACAGAAATGCCATCCGCTGAAATGACATGGCCCAGAAATACAACGCGATCCAACCAAAACTCGCACTTGGAAAACTTCGCATACAACTGCTGCTCTCACAACCTATGAAGAACCATTTCCAAGTGCTTCTTGTGCTCCCTCGGAGTCTTCGAGTAAACTAAGATGTCATCAATAAAAACGATCACGAACTTGTGATGCCCGAACCCACGGGAATCACGATTTGGGGTGAATAAAAATTTTTCGAATAAAAGAAGGGCTAAAAGATAATTCGCTATAGGCTGTATCTCCTATAACTTGAAAGAAAACTCGAAACACAAACCAGACACAGACAATTTACACTACTGTGGCGCCAACTGCTGGAAACAATGATTGCGGAAAACAAGTCTTATATATATATTGCAATTGCGATTACAACAATTGTCATTCTATATGAATATACAAAAGTTGTAACTGATCTAATATAGTTGATAAACACAACCACCCAGCCGCTGGTTCAATTTTCACCTGCTGTTCTTCCATCAGTTGTCGTACCTGCACCATTTTAAAAGCTAGTGAGCCTAAGGGCTCTGCAAGTAAAACCTGGGTAATAACAATTCTAATATACAGGTGGACATCTGTTCAATACATATGTTAAGGAACTTCAATGAACGATATCATTTTCGTAAACAGTTCAATAAACATTCAATGGCAGAAACAGGGGATGATAGCCCAGCTTCTCATTGTTAGCATTTTCAATATCATTTTCAGTTGATCATGCCATATAAGTTCCTCATGGTCCAATTTGCACTTTGATCAAAATGACTTCCGATATCAGTTTTAGCATATAGCTCATATGAAAGGGCAACCGACATATGGACGACTACTCACCCTTCTTCAATGGGTGACCATCAACTATCTATGCCATAATATAAAATAGCTTTTGTTGGATCTGTTTTGACAGATCCTAATTAAGTTTTGAATTACACAAAACCTGTTATTGTGTTTCTAACAATTCTACCTAAGTGCACAGGATTTAGGAACGTAGAAGATTATCAGCAGGAAGAAGCTTATTGCGAGAGGAAGATAAGCTGATAAATCTGTCCAGCAGTTGGTTCAATATAAAGATTCAGCAGTTGGTTTGGTGTTCATGGAATCGGCAGTTGGATTAAGTTTGGAGACGTCCAAAGTTGAATCAGCTGTTCGTAATCAGGCAGAGGCCAAAGTGAATCAGCTGGAGCATGAAGAACCAGCTGAAACAATGACAACCAGCTGCAAGCGCTAAAAAGCGAAGTGAACCAGCTGGCACATGAGTTGAGAAGTGCGCTGGAGAATTGCGTCGAAGAAGAAGATTCCAATTATAAGTACTGTTGACGAATCTGTTAGCAGTCGCGATTATAAGTACTGTTGATGAATCTATCAACAGTCGCTATTCAAGAAGCAAGAAGAAGAAGA
Organism: Dorcoceras hygrometricum; assembly: GCA_001598015.1. Classification (NCBI taxonomy): domain Eukaryota; kingdom Viridiplantae; phylum Streptophyta; class Magnoliopsida; order Lamiales; family Gesneriaceae; genus Dorcoceras; species Dorcoceras hygrometricum. The sequence goes on along the minus strand of KV010681.1, from coordinate 3,086 downwards.
AGAATCGCAAGCTGGAGTTGGAGCGATGAAGAAATCAGCTGGAGCGCTAAAGTGTAGATGACATCAGCAGTGACGTCATCATTCAGCAGGAAGCTACAGTGGAATAGAATCAGCAGAGAGCTTCACCAGCAGTTGATATTTGGTGTTGGAGCTGCAAAACGATGTCGCGTGAATAAGTTGGAACGACAACGTTTTGCATTCGCAAGAATCAGCAGGTAGCTTGTACATCCAGACGCAAGAAGAAGCGACGTCGTAGAGGAGGTATCCAGTCGCAAGCTACTGTTCACCAGCAGATGCTATTTGGAGATAGCGATAGCAAAACGATGTCGTTTACATAAGTTGATACGACAGCGTTTTGCTCTTGCGCTAAGATTCAGCAGGAAAAGTTTGCGTTGTTAACCAGTCGCAAGATCCAGTCGCGAGCTACAGTAGATCCAGACGCAAGCAACAGCAGCATCCAGTCGAGAACTTATATGAATCAGCTGTTGCTACTCAACCAGTCGCAAGCTTTGCATATTCAGTCGACTTGGTTCCCAGACGCAAGAAAAGAAGAAGTAGCGAAGCTTTGCATCCAGTCGACAAAGATATCAGCAGAAGATGAATTCAGTCGTAGTGTTAAACCAGTAGCGAAGCAGTTGACAATTTAAGAAGAGTTCGAAGAGTTTTCAATGCTGGATGTCAACTGCTGAGCGAAATTCAAAATGGCGAAAACGACAAGAAGCCTGCAAAAGAAAAGAACACAAGTACTGTTCCCCTGTCGGTACTTTACAGAACATATTTGAACGGGAAGAATGTTGTGTCCAACGGGATTAATTTGTACAGAGGCTTTATATTTGCGAGTAGCGCCATTGAAGAACACGAGGAATTGACTCAGAGAAAGAGCTGAGGTCGTTGAAGTTGTTGTTGCACAGTAAAGAGAAAATCAATATGAGACAACAACGAAAAGGAAGAAAAACAGAGAGATGAAGTAGTCGACCGCCATTAGAGAGGAGAGCTTTCACGAGTGTCGGCTGCCAAGTTTCAATTAGCTTGTGTAGAAGCATCTTCCTTAGTGTGTGAGAAACAGAGAGTTGAGAGTTTCATTGTATCAATCTCACACACCGAGATTCATTCATTTGTGAATGAATCTCGAAATCTTGTATCAGTTCCCGTCCAAGCATGAAGACGTAAAACTCTTGTGTATGTAGTCAGTCACACAGCTGAGGCTGTTGTGCATTTGTGGAGTCTAGGAGTTCTCACAGCTGCTGGTTGTGGGATTGGGTCTGTACACGCAGTTGTAAGATCAAATCTTCTAGTGGAGCCTTCCGAGGTGGAAGAAGGGGAGATGTAGGACATTGAAGTCCGAACTTCCATAAACAAATATGCTGCGTATTGTATCGTGTTCTGTTATTCATTCAGTATTGCATATTTACTTTAGCATTCAACACGCATACACGCATAGCGCTAAATCAGCACGCACGCATATCAAATCAGCACTTGCTCTTTACTTAGCATCGCATAACATTTCAGCATCACACAAACACAAGCACTTGCACAAGTCTCGAACAGATTTATGTTGTACATAAATCTGTTTGAGCTGTTTTAAAATATAGGATTCAGTTCTGGTATTTTCTGCATGATTTTTAAATCATACCAGATCTGTCTCCGGTGCTCTGTTGCGTTTTTATATTGTTCAAGAACAACGAGGTATTGCACCTCCAGTATGTATCAGCAGCGCGAAAATTTCTAAACTATTTTAAATGTGCGGCTGCTGATCTTTTTGATCCTATTTACGGACCATCAGCTTTTGTTCCTTAACAATCCTTTCTTTAAACATTCCTTTAAATTTCTGTAAATCATCGGGTTCCATCAGTTTAAACATTTGCTTCCCATTTTAAAAACTTTTCTGAGAATCGAATTCAACCTCTGGGAACTTATCGTTAAAATGGAACTGGTCGAAATAAAACCAGTCGCAAGGAATAGGAAACCAGTCGCAAGACAGGAATCCAGTCGCAAGGTCTTTTAAACAAATGTGAAGTGAAACGACGTCATTAGAGCATAAACCAGTCGCAATGGACAACGCAACTGTTGAATTCTAACAAAGGAATGCAGCTGCTGAATTTTGGAAGACAACGCAACTGTTGAATTCTAACAAAGGAATGCAGCTGCTGAATTTTGGAAGACAACGCAACTGTTGAATTCTAACAAAGGAATGCAGCTGCTGAATTTTGGAAGACAACGCAACTGTTGAATTCTAACAAAGGAATGCAGCTGCTGAATTTTGGAAGACAACGCAACTGCTGAATTCTAACAAAGAAATGCACCTGCTGGTTTTAGGATAACAATGCAGCTGCTGATTTTCAACAAAGAAGTGCAACTGCTGATTTTAACAAGGAAAGATGCACCTGCTGATGAACAGTGCATCTGTTGATTTTACGAAGACACTTGTAATATCGAAACAATGATCACGCTACCAGCCGTCACCTATTAAACCAGACTTTATACTGATTCAACTAGCAACTACCGACTACACAATCATCAAATCCCGACATTACAGCAAAAGGAAGAACATTCGTAAACATTATAACAATGCAGCTGCTGAATCTTAACAAGGATATGCAGCTGCTGGAACATAACTCGACATTTGTAACATCAAAACAACAACTATGCCATCCACCGTTGCCTATCAAACCATACTTTATAATGATTCAACTAGCAACTACCGATTACACAGTTATCAAATTCCGATGTTACAACTACTGAAACAAGAACATTCATAATCGTTCTGTGAATGAACTCGAATCCTCAGTGCTTTTGAAACATCAAAATCTTTCTGGAAAACATTTTGGAAGCATCAATATCATTTCAAAACATCATTTTGAACCCATCTTTCCTTTCCTTTTTCATTTTTAAAACATTTTAAAACATGAACTTCGAAACTTACAATAACATATAGGCAAGAAGACTCAGAAACATGAATATATGCTTTAAATGGTGAGTCAAGAAACAGCTTTTACTTGCTTTAACCGTAGCTTTGCAACAGCAGCTGTGTTGGGGATCCGGATCCGCCCCCCGGTCAGGCAGCGGAAGAACAAAAATTTAGAGTA
>KV010680.1:100132-112924 GCA_001598015.1 Dorcoceras hygrometricum | reverse complement strand
GGGAGTGCGACTTCCTAAAAGTCAACATGGGTCAAATCGTGATTTTCCGCTGTTGAGGGGCAAAACGGTCATTTTGCACTGGGGTTCTGAAAAATGGTTTTTCAGATCATAGTATTCAGTTTTGGAAACTGAGTCGATCGGTCCGATCTGATCGACGATCGGAGTTACGATGAAGTCACGGTGATGGGGATGAACTGAATGTTCATCAGTTGGACCCGGGCCCGTTAGGCCGGTCCAAGTCCATCATTAAGTCTACTTAATGTAGACTTAAGCTTCATAATAACACACAACTTGCAACAAACCCTAACCCTAAAAGCTCTAGTAGCCGCCGCCCCTCCTCTCCTCAAAAAGCCGCCGCCGCCACCGCCGCCTCTCTCGCCGGAATTTGTTCCGGCCAACTTGACGAGGAGAATCCGTCCGCGCCGATCTCGTCAGGCCTTATAGTGCAGGCTGACGAAGGAGTCTCCCTTCCGGTCGTGGACTTGATTGACGTAATCTACCGCCGCCTACCGTGAAGTGCCGGTTTCCTCGTGAAACTGGTCGGAGCCAGGCGCCTAGACGCCAGAAAGGTAACCCCGAGAAACACCCTATGAATTTCATATTGTGTTTGATTTAGAATTATATTGATCGTCTCCCGGCCCAATTTTTGTTCTTCCGCTGCCTCGCCGGGATGCGTGATCCGGATCCGCCGTGGTTCCCCAACACCTCCTCCAGTAAACTCTCCTCAATGTCCACTGCTCGGTTCACTGCCTCAATGTAGGTCGCAGGTGAACCAGACAAAACCATCCGGTACAGATCAGGCCTCAAGCCTTTCAAAAATTTGTTCCTCTTCGTCCTCTCCTGGTTGGCTACGTGTGGCACATAGATCAAAAGAGCAGAAAACTGTCGGGCATACTCAGCCACTCGTAAGTTACCCTGCTTCAGGTTGTTGAACTCTCGCTCGTGACTGTTATAGAATGACTCCGGGGTATAATCCTGTCGGAACGCCTCATAGAAGCTCTCCCAAGTGATCACAACCCCACTATCACGAAGGATACGAGAAGTACCTCTCCACCAGCGCTGCGCATTGTCTATCAGCTGCAACACCGCTAGCTTCAGTCGTTTCTCGGGAGCGTACTCCAGAGTATCGAACAACTCATCCATCTGAACTAACCAAGCCTCAGCCATCGCACCACCCTCGGCTTCAGAAAACTTCAGAGGGTTCGTCCACTGAAACCTAGCTAAAACCAACTCAATCTCGCCTATATGTCTAGTTGTTGGCGCAGCGGCGGATCCGGATCCCGTTCCCGGGGCGCAGCGGAAGATTTAAAAATTTTGCACCGGAAACGGTCAATACATAACAATAAAGGCAATAAACATCCATAGGATGTTTTAGATCGGTACCTTGCTGGCGTCTAGGCGCCTGGATCCGACCGATTTCACGAGAAAATCGGCACTTCAATGGTAGGCGGTCGTCGTTCTCCGAATCCGGTCCACGACTGAAAATTCGACTCCTTCGTCAGTCTGCTCTAGAAAACGTGATGAATTTATCACGGACAGAATCTCCTTGTCGAGGTTTTCGGAACAAGTCCAACCACGGCAACGGACGACGCACGATGACGGGCGGCGGGCGGCGCAAGGGGCGGCGGTCGAAGAGGAGAGGGAGAGGAGGTGGGAGACTAGTGTCTAGGGTTTTGTGTGATCCAAAGTTGTTTTTCAACCCTAGGCACACACATATATATGTAGACTTGTGATGGGCTTGAACCGGCCCAATGGGCCTGGGTCAGGCCTAGTCCCGTATGAACATTCGGTTCAACTGTATCACCGTGGCTCCATCATAATCCCGATCGACAATCAGATCGGACCGATCTACACAATTTACAAAACTGAGTATTATGATGCAAAAACAATTTTTCAGACCACCTAGTCCAAAATTGCAGTTTAGCCCCTCCAAGTTTCAAGGATAGTCAAACTAGGCCAAACTTTAGGGAAATTGCGTTTTGACCCCTGTTGACCTTTAGGAAGTCGCACTTCCATCCTTCCTCCTCCTATGCTCAAAAAATTGAGCTTAATTTCCGTACGGGAATCGAGAAACCAGTACTTGTGTGACCCTCAATGGTTCAGGGATACAGCTAGCCGTGGACCCACAACATGTGTGACTCCGAAACCACATTTTCGGACTAGCCCATCGGATCATGGTAAAGCGCCTAGCAAAATCGCCCCATGATCCCCTAGGTATCACTGATAGTGCCTGCAAGAACCAGTCGGTCATGGTTAGCGTACAGTACGGTCCTTTCAACACAAATATCCCGATCAGATCAACGACCATTGGTAAATCGAGAGTCGCTAGAGATCCAATAACCATGCATACATCTCGGAGATCAAATATTGACATCGCGTGTGTTACTAGGTAAACCCATTTACCTAAAACACATCTAGTACTCTGGCCAGAGATTTATCACACTATTATCTCCTCAGATAGCATAGGATATCCACGCACAAAGGCGAGCAGTGAATCCTCGACAACGAAGCATCGACTCCTACATGCATTGGGACCTCACCCAATCCCGCCACCTAATGACCCCAACTGAGTCGGTAAACTGATCAAAGTGAGGCACCTATCATGTAGAGTCACAATGACGTTTCGAGTAGTGAGGGCTAATCTGTACAACCAAGACCTCGGACTTATCCACTCGACAAATGGTAACCACTTGGAAAGTCCGAACGAGGGTAGTTCGATAGATCACCAGGTCACTATCCATATGCATGCTCAGAACATCACAATGTTCCCTACCAATGAAACGTGGTACTTCACATCGCAGATGCTAGTCTCAAGCTCGGGCGGCCTTATCGTCATTTTGACGGCCCAATCAACTAGGAACGAGTTTAGAATACACAGTGACTATTAGATGTGTTTCATGATAGCCATCATATCCACTATCACATCTAACATACACTATGGTGCATTCTAGGTCTTTATCCAACACAATTATTAACATTATAAAATAATGAAGATAAATAATGCCATAAAAGAATACGAATTTCATAAATAAAGATCGTCATACAAAGAGTCAATAAAAACCCACACGCCACAAGTTGGCTAGTTGGGCATCTACTCTAACACTAGTAACGTTCTCAACCTGCTGAACATCGTCATCACTATCCGCCCTAGACTCCTCCGCGGTACGTCTAGTCGTCCTACCTCTTCCTCTCCTCAGTGGCATCTAAACATCTAGAGGTAAGATCTCACAGCAGATATATCACATAGACAGATAAAAGATCACATAAGTCATTGAGTCAATCAAAAATCAAATCAAAACTCTGTGCCTAGACTCGAGTGTGATCAAAAGAAGTCGACCTTATCCCAGTTTAAGCTCCGATACCAAAAATGTCAGGCTCCGTGCTAATCACTCAAGATTACAGCACAACTAAGCACATAATAGCGGAAGCATAAAATAGGGCTTAAAAATTTTTCGAAATCATTTGGGCCTGAACTCAAAATCATCATTCAAAATATTCAAAATCAAATACGAGTTAACTCAAACTCATACAAAGCAGGTAACAACAAGTCTCAAATCAAATACAGATCCCCAATACACTAAGACGCGGGGCATCCCCCGGTTCAATACATAACATAAAATAAACTGGGACTCAAGGAAACGGGGATCGACCAACTGGCACTCCACTTGGTCCAGCTTGGTTACCTGAAGATCCTGCAAATGGGTAACACAGACCCAAACAACACAAAAGCAGGAAAAGAAATACGAGGTCAAGCCTCAGTACGAAGAGCTATCAAAACAGCTAATCATGCAACATGCTATAATCAATGCTATGAAATGCATGAGGGCTATCAAGGATCGGATAGCTAGACCAGTGTATCAACTGGCAAATCATCTCAATTAGCCTCTATACCCGCACGGTGTATCAACCGGGGAAATCATTGGTCCGTGATCTTCAGATCCCGTCAGCCCATCATAGCTCGGTGGTAGACACTCGAATCCGGTAGTCACCACTCCGATGATAGCATTGGACTTTTCAGGCACGACACATCTGTCGGCCAGTCACAACGTGGCTCTCAATCAGGTCATCATTCAATCTGTCAATCAGGCTCAAAATGTATGCATGTATGCCAAATCAATATCAATTCACAATGCATATAATTCAATACGTGAAAACAGAATGTACAACTCAAACAATTCAACAAACTGTATCACGTAAAAGCACAGAATCACATCAGCAGATTTCATAACATCAATCACAGCCATGTCCACGATCAAAGCTATGAAATCTGCTCAATTCGTACCTCCAACGGCTGATATCTACCTCAACAGATTTACAAAGGCATGACACAAACAACTGAAGCAAGTCAGCTTCCTTCTGCTACGACAATCACGACAGGATACACCTAGAACTTCAAATCTGTTAAGGAAACTCAATAATTAACTCATAACTAGTTCAAATCTGAACTTCTCAACAATATTTCCTACGGCCAAGGACCTAACTCCGGTTCTACTTCTAATCAAAGAACTAGCAGCTAATACTAAGCTTAGAATGGCAGGAAATCCTTACCTAGAAGCTGAAACTAGTGGAAGAACTATCGAGTTCCACTGTACGAAGAAACCAGCAACTTCGCGATCCTCTCCAAGGTCGTTCTACAGCCTCAACTGGGTAACAATCAGAAGAGCAACTCACAAGGAATCTAGCGCCACCAAAATCGCTCAAAACAACGGCGGAGAACGGCGGCAATCGACGGGAAAAGAGTTACGGTGAACAGTAGCTAAACGAGGGTTTGAAGATGGAGATAAGAAATATCGGGCTCTAAATAATTCTAAGTGTCGATCAACACTTATCTATATATATCTCTCAAATACAACAGCTGCTGTTCTCAAATAATCAGACATCGAAACAGTAGGTATCTTACAACAGAAACCAACGTTTGCTCTCAATAGAAATCAGCAGCAACCATCAGGCGTTGCATTCACAAAGGAACATCAAATGACGCCGCATCAACTAATCAAAACGACACCGCAGCGCTACAACAGCTGACAACAGATTCCTTTCTAAACAACTAACAGCTGGTCACGCTAAACAATTCAAACGACGACGTGAGGGACACGTTACCTTCGCTGCCAACAGCAGACACAAAGCGTTACACCCAAAACGCTGTGTTCCAACTTATCAAAATGACGTCGTCTCACATCAACGACTGGTCACTTAACTGAATCAGCTCCTCACAATCACAACTGCTGATTTGTGCTAATACAACAGCAGTCAACACTAAAAGGTTGACCAACACGTGTCGCGTTCTCGTTAATCCTCGCACCCACGCACTTGCTGCCAGCAGATACCTCTTCAAGAGCTACTACTGAATAGCAAAACGACGACGCATTATTCACTCGATATAGTAGATGTCTGAAATGCGCTACACCTGATTTCCTTGCATTAGCGCGACGTCTGATTTTCACGAAACTACAGCGTATCTCTTCTATGCCATCAACGACTGATCAGACTTCATCAACTCGCGATACAGCTGAATTCTACTGGAATTGGATTTTCTCTCATAAAATCCCCAAAATTCACGCGACTAATCCCAAATAAATCCGATTAATCACTAATTTAAATCCTGATTCCTCACAATTTTAGAAAGTTTATTTACCCCTCTAAACTCTATGCAGGTTATCTTCGATCCCATCCAGTGGTATCTGAGCAAGGTAAACTCAGGTCTTGAACAAAATCTTTCAAAAACCCACTCATATTATCTATGACATAATTCATCAAGATCCACATGTTGTCAAAGGAAGATTATGATGACTAGAAATTTCCATGCATACAAATTTGGCATCTCAGTAGGATGACATGTTTTTCATCACTGATGGATCAATGAGGATTCTAAAAATCGAACACAACCATTGCTATATCATATGGGGCATCCTCTACGAAATGCTGGACACGAGAATTTTCAATAAAATCAAGATGTGCACAACGGCTGGATATCTGGGAGAAGATAACTCAGCTCTGTGAAGGAAACGAGCAAACTAAGGAGAACAAGCTAGTTGTTGCTTCCCAGAAGTTTGATTAAGTAAAGATGAAGCCTGGATAAATGATGGCTAAGTTTGATGAGCGTTTCAACAGTAATGTGATCGAGCTTGCAACTCTTGGGAAATAGTACACCAACAGGGAGGTGGTCCTAAAGTTGATGGGATCTCTACCTAGGGAGTGGGATGTGAAGATCATGGTGATGAGAGAGTCTAAGGATCTCAACAAGCTGAAACTGTACAATATGTTCATCGATCTGAAGGCATATGAGTTTGAGTTGGAGAACAGATTGGAAGGAGAGCCATCAACTTCACAACCAACCAAGGACCTAGCTGCTACTGAGGAGAAGTCTCAAAAGACTGCAGAACAGCTTATAGACGATAATATTTCCCTCTTCGTCAAGAAGTTCGGGAAATTCATTAGAAGAACCCAAAATCCCTCGTTTTCTAAAAAATCTCATAAACCAGAACATACCATTACTGATTTGACTTGTTTAACTGTTGCAGGCCTAGTAAATTTGCAGTAGATTGCACCAAGCCTAAGAAGGATGACAAAAAGTCATCAGATCGGAGGCGAGGCAAGAATGATAAGAGATCATTCAGAAAGTGTAGAGGAAAACAAGAGCATGTAGGTTGACTTAGATTCATATGAGAGCACCTCCAGCAGCTTATCAAGTGAAAGTGAGAAGGAGAAAGTACATTGTCTAATGACAGAAGACAATGAATAGGTATTCGACCTCTCCAATACTGAATTTACATGATAGGACCTTATTTCAGCACAAAATGAAAAGGAACATGAGTACGAGAAGCTCTCACAAACATTTGACGGATGTTAAAGCTAAAAACAGAAGTCTGTCAGATAGATCTGATAAATCAAGCGGTGGAAAGTTTGGAAAATCAGACAGTCTGTAGATGCAGCTGAGCAAGATGGTAGCAGAGAATGAAAATTTGTGATCAAGTATGAGGAAATCACTGCTGAAAATGAGAGATTAAATCAGCTTGTGAGTTCTTGGACCAAATTTTCTGTTCACCAAGTAAGCTGCATGAGACCCAAAGGCCACTAAATGATAAAATTGGCTTAGGTTTCAGCTCTGATGATAGCAGCTCGAGTGAGACATGTACTCAGTAAGTTCTGGCTAAAGATAAATGCAAAAAAATGAGTTTTATCAAAGCTAGCAAAGGCATAACCCAAAGAATGCTAGACTACACCGTAACAAGAAGTTTCGGAATATAAACAATCTTCATGATCAGAATATGAGACATAATCTCAGCGTTTGTGTGCACTGGTTATGCACAAACTTTTCTGAACGCACATAGTGGAAGAACTTTTAGAGTGATTTAAATGTGGGTCTGAAAGGGTTAATCATCTGAACCCAAGTAAAATTTGGTACCAAAAGTTTATCTTTTGTTTGCAGATCAGCAGAGGATAGTGATTGAGAACATCAACATGGTATCTTGATAGTAGATGCTCAAGAAACATGATAGGTGATTCCAAGCTGTTGATAGACACAAACAGACCAGCGAACCAAAGATCATATTCAGTGATGGTGAAATTGTCCGTGGTAGCAATATAGTTAAAGATGTGTTGTTAGTCGAAAATTTGTGTTACAACTTGATTAACATCAGTCAATTATGTGATATTGATTATGTTTTAAGTTTTCTCAAACACACTTGCATAGTTCAGAGTAAAGCTAGGTTGACTGTTCTTACTAGACACATATCTGGGAGTACCTATAAGGTGAACTGGTCAGAAAACCTGGTAACTGAACCTAGTCAAATTGCCGATAGTTCTAAATCTTGGTTATGATATAAACACATGAATCATATTAACTTTAAAGTTATAACCAGTCTATGTAAGCATGATTTGGTCACCGGTTTGCCCAAAATAGATTTTATAAAAGATAAAATTTGTTCAGTTTGTCAGCTCGGAAAGTAAGTCAATTATACTTTTAAGAAAAAAGGTTAGGAGGTTAGAATTGTAGCACATGGACTTGTTTGGTCCTATACAGTAATGAGCTTAAGGGACACAAGGTACACCTTGCTAAGAATCGATGATTACTCTAGGTTCAACTAGATAATATGTTTGAAAATAAAATATCTGACCACAGACCAGCTGATAAAAAATTTGAAATGTTTTAAAAACCAAAGGTTTTCTTCTATAAATCGGATCAGGAGTGATCGAGGTTCTGAATTTTGAATCAAAAATTAACCACCTATCTTGATAACCACGGAATCCAGTATGATTTATCTGCAGCCAGATCGCCTCAGCAGAATTGATTAGCTAAGAGAAGGAATGTAATTGAAAAGAGGCTGCTAGAACTATGGTTGTTGAATCCGGGGTTTTTCAAAAATTTTGGGCAGAAGCTGTGAACACTACATGCTATACCTTAAATATATCGATGTTAACAAGAACATAGGTATGATATCTGGAATTGAAAACAACCTGACATATCATATTATAAAGTTTTTGGTTGTAGATGCTACATTCATAATAATGGTAAAATGCATTGTGTGTGCTGATATTGGAATATTTCTTGGATACTCAGCTGTCAGTAGAGCTTATTCGTGTTTTTAATAACAGAACGCTGACAGTAGATGAGTCTATACATGTTTTATTTTATGAATCAAGTTTTAATTCTCAATCTCCTGCAAATATTCATGATTTGAGTATTAGACTGAATGCTAATAACCTCATTGAAACTAGTGGGATGAGTATAGGTTAGGAGACCAGCTAAGGATGCTTAGATCAACCCAACAGAGGATGTGCAAGCTAATCCAGTAGGAGAAGCCCAAGCTGATCCAACAGAGAAACCTCCAGCCTATCCAGTCATAGACTTTGGAGGTGATCCAGCAGATGCAGTCCTATCTGACACAAAAATTGAATCTATTCAAATGGACGCAGATCCTGTGAGGTTCTGAAAATTAAGTTGGATTTAATCAGTTTAAGAGTGGATCAGGTTAGGTGAAAGCTGCTCTGGAGATATTGTGCTCGTGAGTAAGCACTAAGCTGATCTGATAGACCCATGCTGTTTGAGTAAGCGCTAAGATGGGTGGAGCAGATGCGGTGCGAGCTGATAGCCCCGTACTGTTTGAGTAACTCTAAGCTGATCTGATGGTCCCATGTTAATCTGTTGATGCTGAGCTGATGTTGTGTAGCGCGTGATAAATTGGAGTCAGCTTAGAGGAGAACTGGATGTCCTGAGCTGGAGTCAGCTTAGAGGAGACCTGGACGCCCCGAGCTGAATATCGTATTAGAGCCCGTGCTGATCTGAAGTTACTGTAGATCAAATCGGGAGAATTTAAGTTATATACTAAGTTTTTGACCAAGTGTTAGTCATTTCGACTATAAAAGCCATATCGTATATCTTGGAGTGTCGGAGCTAATACCCCTTTCGTGAAACCCTTGTCACTGTTCACTCGAAACTTCTTTCCGATAGTCGGTGGTAGACAGTTCATCTTGGAGCAAGGTTGGTACCATTGGAATCCTCTTTCCAAACCCGTCTTTTCCCTACCATTCTTGAGGCCGATGGTTGGCCGAAGCTAGGAGCACGATGATAGTCGAAGCATATAGGTTTTAGCTCTTTCCAACCGATTTACTCTTTGATTTAGGTAACGGTGACTTGTAAGTGTTAATATTCGTTCATAGCTTCGTTTAAGACCAATTTTGGTTAGCCAAAGTGTTTATTTGAGCGCGCTGGTCACTCTTGCTTCTATTTTCTGATGACTTTCCTAAGCTAATTTCATTTAGGTTTAAGCAGATTGTAGTCGGTGGTGAGATTTCTACCATGATTTCTCCACCAAAGCTTTTCGGGTTTTGAATTACTAGCCCGAGATGGTTGTTTTCAGTTCCGATGACATGTTGGTGTGTGTTCTACTCGACCATGAGCTGTTGTGATGTATTGTTGGTAAGAGCAGCGAGGTACGGATTTGGAACATGTATTTACATATTTCATAGTTTTTGAAATATGTGCTATGTGATTCTTATGATGTGTGATGATATGTGTTGTTTCTGCCATTGAGATAAACTCATTTTGTGGCATATACATTCATAGCCCTGACCTGTTGTTGTTAGCTATTGCTTGTTTCTCCAGAGACTTTGTGGGTTTTGTGGTACTCTCGTGGAGTGGTGTTGAGCAGTACACTCACGATGTAGTGCATTGAGGACACACCGAGTAGAGCCCGTCCCCTCAATGATGTGGCTTGGTAGAGCATTGGTGATTGACTTGCCATCAGGCATGCTCGGGTAGCTCCTGAATCCCCGATGATGAGGCCACCTTCGCTGTCATAGTGAAGTATCGGGTAGTTCTCGAATTCTTCCGACATCGTCACCTTGTTTTTGAGCCAAGGTTATAGACAAGAAGAATGTGTAGATTCTGATGAAACTTTTGCACTAGTAGCCAGATTAGAAGCTATTAGGATCTTCCATGCATAAGCTGGATTTACAAAATTTTAAAGTCATTCAAATGGATGTAAAGAATGCATTCTTGAATGACATTCTATCTGAGGAAGTGTATGGTTGCACAACGTCCTGGCTGCATTGATCATACTAACAGATTACGTTTATGAACTGTACAAAGCTCGATACAGTCTGAAACAAGAACCACTTTTTGATCATGATTTTACAATTCAAACTATTGATAAATCCTTGTTCAAATTTGTTAAAAACAATCATGTTTTAATTGTTCAAATCTATGCGGATGACATCATTTTTTGCTCAACTAATTTTAAGTTGTGTAAAAAAATTTCTAAACTGATGCAGGATAAGTTCGATGTGCATGATGGGCATGCTGACATTTTTCCTCGGCTTACAAGCTAAACCGCTTGAGAGTGTTATCCTTATCAACAAAGCTAAGTATGGAAAATGGATGTGAAGACTGCGTTTCTTAATGAAACATTAAGGAAGAAATCTGTATGATACAGTGTCAGGCCCGGTGCACAAAACAGAGATTAAACACGTAATTACAGCTGCGGAAGCATTAAAAGTGGCTAAAATTTTTCTCTTTGGCCTGACTTAGAAAGCATAATTTCAAAATACATTTATATTCGAAATACTGGTTTTATACAACCCAAAAGCTGCATACAACAGCTACGAAGTACAACATGTATCGGCGTACAAAACAACCAGAAACCAAATCCGTTTATAACGATGGCACGGGGCATTTCCTGACAACAACTCCAATACATATATAAGTAAATATATAAGACAGCAACATATATATATGTATATATATATATATATATATATATATATATATATGTGTGTGTGTGTGTGTGTGTGTGCTATGCATGAGGGTAGCAGGCTACAATCGAAACAGGAGGCCAAAGGAGTTCAAGAACATCCATCAGCTTACACAAGTCGAAAGATGAGAAGTGGCCACGATTTATGTGAGAGCGTGGTAGCTATCCACTCGTCCCAACATACTGTACCAGAAGCATAAGACAAATTACTCAACCTGTTGTTGCCAAAGCTCATGAGAGCGTGATAGATATCCACTCATCTCATAGCGGCTAACAACTTGATCAGCAGGGAGATTAGGAGCACGGTATTGCCGCTCGTCCTCAATAGAAGCATCCTGGTACACACGGGTTAGCGCAACAATACACGGCTAACAAGATCTGAGCTCAAGAGGGAAAATGCGCGCATGCAGAACAAAAACTTGCAACAACCAGCACAGAACAACAGCAAGCAACAACAATACGATAGCATACACACTGCACACATATCAGCAAACATACACATATATCCAAGCTTATCCCAACGCTGTAATACAAGCTCAAATCCGTACCTTAGTATCACATACCACAACAAGAGTCCCGAACAATTCAGATCTAAAACTCGAAAGCACTTCCTGAGCAGAAGAACCAATCGACCAGAATACGAACGATAGCACATTTAGCTTCTTCGCGTTCCTCTTACAGTTGCTCAAAGCTCTCAAAAAAGGTATAGAAAGAACGGTCTTGGCAAGAGGAACTCAACGCTACCAACCTTGCTCAAAGCTGCTTCGTCTACCGCCGGGAATCGGAGGAAATCGACAATGGTGAACAGTAAGGGTTTCGCTACAGTAGAGAATATGTTTACGAGGAGAGATATTTCTAAGTGTTGGGAAGTGATGCGAGCACCTGGTCAAATTCCTCTATTTAAATTAACTCCAATCTCCCAGATCTAATGAACAGTAGCCGCCGACAACTCAGGGCTCCCAGTTGGTACCAATTCAGATATTAGCACCATACCAGATTTAACTCCTCTACGTTGTATCAGATCTGACTACCACCAAACGACGTCGCACATGAGTCCCACTCAGATCGACCAGCTCATTGGTCTCTCTCTCCCATCTGGCATATGTCATCCAGCTGCTCTCCAAAACAACACACACTAGATCTGGTTTCTCAAAACCATAAACTAGATACCCAGCAGTAGCAGATCATCCCTTGGCCGACTCACACGTGTCATCCAGCTAGCTCCTAAAAGGGTATCACTAAACGGTGTCGCACCGCTGTTAGAGTAGATGCCCAACTAGCCAACTTGTGGCGTGTGGGTTTTCATTGAATCTTGTACAAACGATCTTTATATATAATATTCGCATTCTTTTATATGGCATTCTTTACTTTCATTATGTGTGTAATGATTTACAATTGTGTTGAGTAAAGACCTAGATTACACTAAAGCGTATGTTAGATGTGATAGTGGGTATGACGGCTATCATGAAACACATCTAATAGTCGCTGTGTACTCTGAACATGTTCCTAGTCGATTGGGCCGTCAAAATGAGGATAAGGC
>KV010680.1:63392-90539 GCA_001598015.1 Dorcoceras hygrometricum | reverse complement strand
CAGACATGCGTGGATATCCTATGCTATCTGAGGGGATAATAGTGTATAAATCTCTGGCCAGAGTACTACAAGTGTTTTAGGTAAATGTGTTTGCCTAGTTACACTCGCGATGTCACTATTTTGATCTCCAAGATGTATGCATAGCTATGGGATCTCTAGCGACTCTCGATTTACCAATGGTCGTTGATCTGATCGGGATATGTGGATTGAAAGGACCGTACTGTACGCTAACCACGACCGACTGGTTCTTGCAGGCACTATCAGTGATACCTAGGGGATCATGGGGCGATGTTGCTAGACGCTTTACCATGATCCGTTGGGCAGGTCCGGAATTGTGATTCCGGAGTCACAATGGTTGTGGGCCCACGGCTAGCTGTATCCCTGAACCATTGAGGGTCACACAAGTACTGGATTCGAAACTCCCACACGGATACTCAGCTCAATGTGTTGAGCACGAGAAGAGGATTTTGGGAAGTATGACTTCCTGAAGGTCAACAGCCGGGATTTGACTCTGTTGAGGGGCAAAACGGTCATTTTGCTATTTAGGGTTTGATGATCTGAAAAATAGTTTTTCACATCATAACATTCAGTTTTGGAAACTGAGTCGATCCTTCCGATCTGATCGGCGATCGGAGTTACGATGAAGTCGCAGCGATTTATATCGTCATTTGGACCCGGGCCCGTTGGACCGGCCCAAGTCCAACTTTAAGTCTATATATAATTAGGCTTAATTAAGAGACTTCATTATGATTAACAAAATAACTCTCTACACTCCAAAAACCCTAACCCTAGCCGCCCCACCTCTCCTCTCCAAGCGCCGCCGCCGCCGCCCGCCGTGCGCCGCCGCCAACTTCGCCGGAATTTGTTCCGGCCTAGTTTTTGAGGAGAATCCGATCGTGCTGATCTCGTCAGGACTTCTAGTGCAGTCTGACGAAGGAGTCTCGAATCTGGTCGTGGACCGGATTGACGTAACTACCGCAATCAACCGAGAAGCGCCGGGTTCTTGAAACACCGGTTGGAGCCAGGCACAAGTGCCAGCAAGGTAACACGCCTGAAACACCCTATGTATGTTGATACATTGATTGTTGTTATTCGTATCGATCGCATCCCGGTTAAAATTTATTGTTCTTCCGCTGCCTGCCGGGGTGCGGATCCGGATCCCCAACAACCGCAACCCAGATCCGGATGACCAGCTCACACTCGTTCAGATCTGACCTCAAACTGTACCTATGAACCATATCGATTTACACTAAAACCACGAATCGATCGGTCTACACAGTACTCATATATTTCTCTCTTCAAAACTGGTTTCTCCAAACGACGTCGCTTTATCACCCGCTTCGAATATCCAACTTAGCGTACCAAGGGTAGCTTGCGACGACAATGTATATGCAATCCAACCATTCAGATCTGACCGTTCTACGAAAATTAGTCCAAATCTGATCCACGCACAGATACGTTTACGTTCACTAAGCATACCAGCTCAGAGCTGGCCCGTCCTAGATCAGCTCACGCCTGATCTATGCTAAACCCGATTAGTTAAATTAATTGCTCCACTAATCTTTCGGGTCTCACATTCCTCCCCCACTAAAAACAAGATTTCATCCTCGAAATAAACCAACCAACTCCAGAACTGATCAAAACCTCAGTATCACAACATCAAAACTGGAAATACGCAAAATATACTGTGAACAACAGTTCTAGACCACGCAGAACAGCTACTAACCACACAAATTAAGGTGACTGGGAAAACAATATCCAGAATTATATCTATGGAAGATAGTAAGATGCATACCACTCATGTTGCATCTTCTCCTCTAAATCCCAAGTAGCTTATTCCCTACCATGCTTGCTCCACTTGACCATCACTAAAGGAATGATCTTGTTCGTGAGATGTTGCATACCACTCATGTTGCATCTTCTCCTCTAAATCCCAAGTAGCTTATTCCCTACCATGCTTGCTCCACTTGACCATCACTAAAGGAATGATCTTGTTCGTGAGATGTTTCTCCTTCCTGTCCAGGATTTGAAAGGGATACTCAACATAACTCAATGTTCGATCTAGCTCCACCTCATCAGTTTGTAGCACATTCGAGGGATCCGACTCATACTTCTTCAACATAGACGCGTGAAACACATCGTGTAAGGAGGACAGCTCGGGTGGCAACAACAAACGATAAGCCAAAGGACCGATCTTTTCCACAATTTCATAAGGTCCAAAATAACGAGGAGCTAACTTTTCCTTGTGTCCAAATCTCATAACACTTCTGAAAGTAGAAACTTTCAAGAATACTCGATCACCAACTTGAAACTCTAGATGCCGACGCCTACAGTTGGCATAACTAGCTTGGCGATCTTGTGCATCCTTCATACGCTGTCGAATCAGATCAACCTGATCTCTCATATGCTGCACAAATTCAGGAGATGATAGATGCTTCTCCTCCACTTCTTCCCAACAAATTGGCGACCTGCACTTCCTACCGCAACGCTTCGAACGGTGCCATTCCAATCGTTACTTGGTAGCTGTTATTGTAAGCAAATTCTACCAGCGACAACCAATCCTGCCAGCTACCACTGAAGTCTATAACAACAGTTCGCATCATATCCTCCAAGGTTTGTATCGTTCTCATAGATTGGCCATCGGTTTGCGGATGATAGGCTGTACTCATATCCAATCTGGTGCCTAAGGCTGCTTGCAAACTCTTCCAAAATCTAGAAGTGAACCTTGTATCTCGGTCTAAAACTATGGATACAGTCACTCCATGAAATCGAACAAAAATCGATGTACAGTTTTGCCATTTTCTTCAAAGAATTCATCATATTGTAGGGAATAAAGTGAGCTGACTTCGAAATTCTGTCAATTACTACCCAAACAGCATCACATCCTCGGCTGGAATGAGGAAAATGGGTCACAATATCCATAGCTACATGCTCCCAATTCCATTGAGGCACCTCTAAACTCTGCAATAGTCCACTAGGTCTCATCCTTTCCGCCTTAACTTGCTGACAATTTAAACAACGAGAAACAAATTCATCAACATCTTTCTTCAAACCTGCCCACCAATAATGCGGTTTTAAGGCATGTTACATCTTCCTTGCACCAGGATGGACACTATGACAACTACAGTGAGCTTCCCTTAGGATCATTTCCCTCAAATAAATCAAGTTAGGCACAACCAACCTTCCTCGAAACCTGAAACAACCATCAGCTGTGACAGAGTAATCCTCCAGCTGTCCAGCTTGAGTCTTCAACTTCAACTCATGGATATACGGATCAGTTCTCTGAGCTGTCCTAATATTCGAAACAATCTGTGGCTCAACTTGAAAAGATGACACCACAATGTAATCATCACCTGGGTAGAAACGCCAACCAGTAGTGCTCAGATGCTCATGGACCTTCGAGATATTTAGCGATGCAAGCATCGACACTTGGGCTTTCCTTCTAAGCGCATCAGCAACTACATTCACTTTCCCAGGCTAGTACTGAATCTCGAAATCGAAATCCTTAAGAAACTACATCCATCTATGCTGCCTCATATTCAAATCGGACTGTGAAAAGAGGTACTGAAGACTCTTTTGGTTAGTATACACCACAAACTGTTCGCCATAGAGATAGTGGCTCCAAATTTTCAAAGCAAAGACAACGGCTGCCAACTCCAAGTCATGAAACTGGGTATCGAGTCTCATGGGGTTTCAACTGATGGAAAGCATACGCGATGACTCGACCATGCTGCATCAAAACCAACCCAATCCACTAAGCGAAGCATCGGAACATACCACAAAACCTCCTGAACCTGAAGGTAAAACTAACACTGGCACTGCAGTTAGCTTCTCTTTGAGCAGTTGAAAACTATTCTCGCATTCCTCCATCCAAAAAATCTCTTATCCTTCTGGGTTAGTTGCGTCATAGGATTAGCTATACTAGAGAATCTCTCAATAAAGCGTCGATAATAGCTAGCTAATCCCAAAAAGCTACGAATCTCTGAAGCGTTCTTGGATGTTCCCAATTTACTACATCCTCTACCTTACTGGGATCAACAGATAATCCTTCGGCCAAAATGACATGATCCAGAAACACTATATCCAACCAAAACTCGCATTTAGAGAACTTGGCATACAACTGCGAGTCTCGAAGTGTTTGGAGGACAAATCTCAAGTGCTCTTTATGTTGCATCGGAGTCTTCGAGTAAACCAGAATATCATCGATGAGAATAATCACGAATTGATCGATGAACTCTCTAAAGACTCGGTTCTTTAAGTCCATGAAAACTGCAGGGGCATTAGTCAAACCAAAAGATATAACCAAAAACTCGTAATGCCCATACCTCGTTCGAAACACAGTTTTCGCAACATCTTCCTCTCGAATTCGCAACTGGTGATACCTTAAACGCAGATCGATCTTAGAATACACGGCTGAACCTTGAAGCTGATCGAATAAATCATCGATCCTCGGTAAAGGGTACTTATTCTTCACAGTAGCTTTATTCAATTGCCGAAATTCGATGCACATCCTCATCGAAGCGTCCTTTTTCTTCACAAACAGAATAGGAGCTCCCCACGGTGACATGCTAGGCCGAATAAAGCCATTCTCCAAAAAATGGCTAAGCTGCACCTTCAGCTCTCTCAACTCGGCTGGTGCTAAACGATATGGGGTTCGTGAGATAGGAGCTGTACCAGGCACCAACTCAATGCTGAAGTCGATTTATCTCCTCGGGGAAAAATTAGGAATTTCCTCGGGGAACACATTAGGGAAATCACGAGCAACGGGGATGTCACTAAGCTCTACGCACGACTTCAAGGATGCATTCAAAGCATAAATCATGAACCCAACATTCTACAATGACAGGAGGCTAAACATTTCCATAGCAGAGATCAACGGAATCTTCGATTGGGAATCTTGGCCATAGAAGTTCCACTTCTCGCCAGACTGGGGCCGGATACGCACAATGCCAGTGAAACAATCCACGGTGGCCCTAAAACTAGACAACACGTCCATTCCAACTATACAATCGAAATCCCACATAACTATCCGAATTAAATTGGCTATCAGCACATTATCTCCAAACCTAAGTATTCCATTCGACACAATCTCTTGGGAGAACATGCTCTCTCCGGCAGGAGTTACAACAGAAACAACATCACGCAAAAGAGTGGTACACAAACCACAGTCAACAACAAATGCATCAGGTATAAACGAATGTGATGCTCTAGTATCAAACAACACATGTGCTGGAAAATCAAAAATAGTACAGGTACCTGAAATCACTCCTCCAGGCGTGCCCTCTGCTTGCTCCCGTGTCATGACATTAACCTGGGCCTGCTGAGGCCCTGAGAAATGAGGTTGGGAAGACTGTCCAAAATTCGAAGGACCAGGCTGCTGGAACGACCTGTGCTGAGTTTCCCCCATCCTCGACCACTGAGCAGGGAAAGAACGACCTCGAGATGACCCGCCAGAACGACCCTGTGGGGCAGCGATGTACTGAGATCCAGCCAAAGAACATACTCTCGCAAAATGCCCGTACTGCCCACAAAGATTGCAAGCATCCTGAACCCCTACACACTGCGTCGAAGGGTGTTTACCTCCACATTGACCACAAAAGTTAGCCCTGGGACTGCTGCTGCTACTTGAACTGCCTGAACCGGAAGAACTAGAACCCGACCTCTTCTTAAACTGATGGCCATGAGGCCTGAACCTGTGATGTCCAGATTGTTATACTGACTGCTGGGGATACTGGGACTGAGAAAATTGGGGAGGTTGCACCCCTAGAACATTGGGACGTGTACCTTGAGTAGCATGTGGCTGAATCCGAGACCTGCGGTTCCGGAACCCTTCCTCGATATCCATCGTCTTTTCCACCGCATTCGCATAGCTAGTACGTGAACTGGTCAACACCAAAGAATAAAGATCTTCGTACAACCCTTCAGAGAATCGGTTTCTATTCGCCCTCTCACGGCCAGACACATGAGGAACATAGGCAAGGAGAGAAGAAAACCTTCTAGCAAACTTCCCCACAGACATGGTTCCCTGAACAAAATTATCGAACTCGGCTCTCGGGCATTAACGTAGGACTCCAGAACGTACTCCTGATGGAATGCAGTACAAAAACTATCCCATGTTATCCCCACACCAGTCTCCTCAAGAGCTCGTGAAGCACCTCTCCACCAGCACTCTGCATTCTTCCTCAATTGGAAGGTCGTTAAACTCAGTCTACGCTCATTGTCATACCGTACTTGATCAAAGAGCCCTGTTATGTGTTGAAACCAGGACTCAGCATCGGAACTAGACTCGTCACCATTGAACGTTTGAGGATTCATCCGCTGAAACCTTGCCATAATCAGTTCCATTTCGTCCACACGGGCTGCCAACACATCCACCTCATCATCAACATGTCTATCATGCCTACGAACAGGGATACTACGCTCTACCTCCTCATTCGAGCCTCAGATTCTATCGGGATCTACCTTGTTGCTCTACCCCTACGTCTAGGTCGCATCTAAGCAAACACTAATACAATAAGATCACACAACAATTAAAACACATAGTCAAGCACACGCAACAAGCAACAAAGTGCCTAGACTCAAGTGTAATCAAAAGAATTCGAGCTTATCCCAGTTTAAGCTCTGACACCAAAAATGTCAGGCCCGATGCACAAAACAGAGATTAAACACGTAATTACAACTGCGGAAGCATTAAAAGTAGCTAAACTTTTTCTCTTTGACCTGACGTAGAAAGCATAATTTGAAAAATATATTTATACTCGAAACACTGGTTTTACAACAACCCAAAATCTGCACACAACAGCATGTATCGGCGTACAAAACAACCAGAAACCAAATCCATTTACAACGATGGCACGGGGAATTTCCCGGCAACAACTTCGATACATATATAAGTATATATATACTGAGACACTCTAATCAACCTCTGGGGGCATCACCAGCTGACTCCCCTCCACGGCCAGTTGAATAACCTGGAAAACCTAAATGGTACACACAACAAACCAAACAGCCAAAGGGACGGGGTCAAACCCCAGTACGGAGAGCAACTTAAAACATCAATTAGATAGCAACAGAAATATATATGTATGTGCTATGCATGAGGGTAGCAGGCTACAATCGAAACAAGAGGCCAAAGGAGTTCAAGAACATCCAACAGCTTACACAAGTCGAAATATGAGAAGTGGCCATGATGTATGTGAGAGCGTGGTAGCTATCCACTCGTCCCATAAAACTGTACTAGAAGCATAAGCCAAATTACTCAACCTGTTGTTGTCAAAGCTCATGAGAGCATGGTAGCTATCCACTCGTCTCATAGCGGCTAACAACTTGATTAGCAGGGAGATGAGGAGCACGGTATTGTCGCTCGTCCCCAATAGAATCATCCTGGTACACACGGGTTAGCACAACAATACACGGCTAACCAGATCTGAGCTCAAGAGGGAAAATTCATGCATGCAGAACAAAAACTTTCAACAACCAGCACAGAACAAAATCAAGCAACAACAATACGATAGCATACACGCTGCACACATATAAGCAAACATACACATATATCCAAGATTATCCCAAAGCTGTAATACAAGCTCAAATCCGTACCTTAGCTTCTGTGCTACAGTTACCACAACAAGAGTCCCGAAAAATTCAGATCATTAAACTAGAAAGCACTTCCTGAGCAGAAGAACCAATCGACCAGAATACGAACGATAGCACACTGTAGCTTCTTCGCGTTCCTCTTCCAGTTGCTCAAAGCTCTCAAAAGAAGTATAGAAAGAACGGTCTTGGCAATAGGAACTCAACTCTACCAACCTTGCTCAAAGCTGCATCATCTACCACCGGGAATCGAAGGAAATCGACCACAGTGAACAGTAAGGTTTTCGCTACAGTAGAGAATATGTTTACGGGGAGAGATATTTCTAAGTGTTGGGAGGTAATGGCGAGCACCTGGTCAAAGTCCTCTATTTAAAACAACTCAAATCTCCCAGATCTGATGAACAGTAGCCATCGACAACATCTTAGCACCATACCATATTTGACTCCTCTACGCTATATCAGATCTGACTACCACCAAAAAATGTCGCACAGGAGTCCCACTCAGATCAACCAGCTCATTGGTCTCTCTCTCTCTCCCATCTGGAATACGTCATCCAGCTGCTCTCCAGAACAACACACACCAGATCTGGTTTCTCAAAACAATACACTGGATACCCGCAGTAACAGATCATCCCTTGGTCGACTCACACGTGTCATCCAGCTAGCTCCTAAACGGGTATCACTAAACGTTGTCGCACCACAACCCAGATCCGGATGACCAGCTCACACTCGTTCAGATCTGACCTCAGCCAGTACCTATGAACCGTATCGATTTACAAACCACGAACCGACCGGTCTACACAGTACTAACAGATTCTCTCTTCAAAACTGGTTTCTCCAAACGACGTCGCTTTATCACCCGCTTTGAATATCCAACTTAGCGTACCCAGGGTAGCTTGCGAAGATAATTTATATGCGATCCAACCATCCAGATCTGACAGTTCTATGAAAATTAGTCCAAATCTGATCCATGCACAGGTACGCTTATGTTCACTAAGCATACCAGCTCAGAGCTGGCCCGTCCCAGATCAGCTCACGCCTGATCCGATCTATGCTAAAATCGATTAATTAAATTAATTCCTCCACTAATATTTTGGGTCTCACATTCAGCCTGAGGGTTTTAAATCCGTTGTAAGTGAGCACAAAGTATGCAAACTTCAGAGATCAATCTACGGTATCAAGCAAGCATCGAGAATTTGGAACCTGAGGTTCGATGGACGATTAAAGAATTTGGTTTTATCAAGAATCGCGAAGAGCCATGTGTGTACAAGAATGTAGTTAAGCATGTTGTGACATACCTTGTACTTTATGTTGATGACATTCTACTCATAGGGAATGATGTAGGAATGCTGTAATAAACTAGTAGGGTTGTCTGATAGATTCTCGATGAAGGACATGTGTGAAGATCCTATATTCTTTGATTACAGATCTATAGGGATAGTTTGAAAAGGATGATCAAACTCACCCAAGCAACCTACATCGATACCATACTTAATATGTTCTCTATGGAAGAGTCCAAGAGAGGACACCTACCTATGTGCCACGGGGTCACTCTATCTAAGTATATGTGTTCGAAAACTGATGAAGAGATAGAGAGCATGACACGTGTGCCATATGCCTTGGGAATAGGTAGTATTATGTACAGTATGATCTCGACCAGACCGGATGTTGCATATGCTCTTAGAGTCACGAGTTGATACCAAGCCAACCCCGGCCAAATGCATTGGAAGGCTGTGAAAGATATTCTTAAGTACTTACGAAGGATCAAGAATATGTTCATAGTCTGTGGGGGCGGTGAACTGAATTGGAAGGCTACACTGATTCTAGCTTCCAATGCGATGTGGATGACATGAAGTCAACCTCTGGATTTGTATTCATGCTCAATGGTGGTGTTGTCTCTTGGAAGAGTTCCAAGAAAGACACCATCGCGGATTCAACCACTGAGGCTGAGTACATCGCAGCATCACCTGTTTCTAAGGAGGCTATTTGGATGAGAAATTACGTCCAAGAGTTGGGCATAATTCCTCATGTAGTTGGTCCAGTCCCGGTGTACTGTGACAACACGGGTGCCGTTGCTCATGTGAAGCCCAGGTTGTTAGAGTAGATGCCCAACTAGCTAACTTGTGGCGTGTGGGTTCTCATTGACTCTTTGTAAAACGATCTTTATTTATGGCATTCTTTATCTTCATTATTTTATAATGTTAACAATTTTGTTGGATAAAGACCTAGAATGCTCCATAGTGTATGTTAGATGTGATAGTGGATATGATGGCTATCATGAAACATATCTAATAGTCACTGTGTATTCTGGACTCGTTCCTAGTCGATTGGGCCGTCAAAATGAGGATAAGGCCGCCCGAACTTGAGACGAGCATCTGCGATGTGAAGTACCATGTTTCATTGGTAGGGAACATTGTGATGTTTTGAGCATGCAGATGGATAGTGACCTTGTGATCTATCGAACTACCCTCGTCCGAACTTTCCAAGTGGTTACCATTTGTCGAGTGGATAAGTCCGAGGTCTTGGTTGTACAGATTAGCCCTCACTACTCGAAACGTCATTGAGACTCTACATGATAGGTTCTCACTTTGACCCGTTTACCGACTCAGTTGGGGTCACTAGGTGGCGGGATTGGGTGAGGTCCGATGCATGTAGGAGTCGATGCTTCGTTGTCGAGGATTCACCGCTCGCATTTGTACGTGGATATCCTATACTATCTGAGGAGATAATAGTGTGATAAATCTCTGGCCAGAGTACTATATGTGTTTTAGATAAATGGGTTTACCTAGTAACACACGCGATGTCACTATTTGATCTCCGAGATGTATGCATGGTTATTGGATCTCTAGCGACTCTCGATTTACCAATGATCGTTGATCTGATCGGGATATATGTGTTGAAAGGACCGTACTGTACGCTAACCATGACCAACTGGTTCTTGCAGGCACTATCAATGATACCTAGGGGATCATGGGGCGATGTTGCTAGGTGCTTTACCATGATCCGATGGGCTAGTCCGAAAATGTAGTTTCGGAGTCACACATGTTGTGGGCTCACGGCTAGCTGTATCCCTGAACCATTGAGGGTCACACAAGTACTGGTTTCCCGATTCCCGCACGGAAACTGAGCTCAATTTGTTGAGCATAGGATCAGGAAGAATGGAAGTGCGACTTCCTAAAAGTCAACAGGGGTCAAAATGCAATTTCCCCAAAGTTTGGGCTATTTCGACTATCCTTGAAACTTGGAGGGGCTAAACTGCAATTTTGGACTAGGTGGTCTGAAAAATTGTTTTCGCATCATAATACTCAGTTTTGTAAACTGTGTAGATCGGTCCGATCTGATCGTTGATCGGGATTATGATGAAGCCACGGTGATAGACTTGAACCGAATGTCCATATGGACCTGGGCCCGCCCCAGGCCCATTGGGCTGGTCCAAGCCCATCACATGTCTATATATATGTGCTAGGCTAGGGTTACAAACACAACAACTCTCTACACACATAACCCTAGCCGCCGACCCCCAACTCTCCTCCTCTCCCTCTCGGTCGCACGTCCCACGCGCCACCGCCCGTCTTGCCGTCGGACTTGTTCCGACCACCGCGACGAGGAGATTCCGTCCATGATAAATTCGTCACGTTTTCTAGTGGAGACTGACGAAGGAGTCGTGATTCCAGTCGTGGACCGGATTCGGAGAACGACAACCGCCAACCGTTGAAGTGCCAATTTCCTCTTGAAATTGGTCGGAGCCAGGCGCCTAGACGCCAGCAAGGTACCGTTCTAAAACACCCTATGGATGTTTTATTGCTATTATCATTATGTATTGACCGTTCCCGGTGCAAAAATTTTAAATCTTCCGCTGCGCCCCGGGAGCGGGATCCGGATCTGTCAGTACATAATATTGTACCTTATTGCATCAGATCTCAATTTAAAATTTCAGAAACAAAAAAAAATTTTCCGGCTGTCGGCGCCGCCGCGCGCAGCGTGCGCTATCGTGCGCAATGTAGCTGCGTGCAGCGTCCGCGCGCTGGCCGACGGGCGCTGCGCCCACTGGCCGGCCACCGTGCGTGATTGTCGCGCACGGTGCTGCGCGGCGCCTGCCGCCCACCTGCGCGTGCCGTGCGCGCAGGTGGCCGCCCCCGTGCACACACGTTGCGTGCGGGGGCGCGTGAGGCGCTGTGCCGCGCGCTGTGCAGGCGGCGGTGCGCCGCCTTGCGGCGACTCCGAGGCGGCGTTGCGACGGCTGTTTTGACTTCTAGGGTTTGTTTTGGGCCTGTCCCGAACGGCCCGAGGGGTTTTCGGGCCAATATTTGATATTGGGCCATTTTGGTTGGACCAAAATTGTTGGAAAATTATCAAATTTTATTTGATTATTTATGTCAATTATTTGAATTGATTGTATGTTTGGGATGATCGAGAGCCGTGCCCAATGTGTTAGGTGTATGCTAGGTTTTACAAATTTTGGTTGAAATATTGTTGATATCTATTTCTAAGTGGGCTTGGTTTATGGCCCGTCCCCACCCCTTTAAAATTGTATCCCTACTTGTCATGGCTATTTAAATGTAAATATTAGACTTAGTGGAAGGACATATTTGAATATGGTGGAGATGATGATCAAAGATATTGAAGACCGAAGATTTGTAAAACTGGAAGCTAATGTAATAGGATTGGATTTGCATATTGCATTTCACCTAGGATTGGACCTAGATCCGTGCTTGGCAACCACGAATCGCATAGCTCTCGCTTATCGATCATCCCAATTATATATATATGCGATATATATCTGTTGAATCCGCTTTTTTAAATGTGATTCAAAATTATTGAGACCTAATTTTAAAATTAAAACCCCTCATTTTAAATTTTATTTAAAATTTATATCAAGATTAAATGTTTATTCGATAAACTAAGGGAATTTAAATTTGTTTAAAATTTCCTACCTTCCATCAACAATGAGTGTACGTCGATGCTACCCGTATACATGGCCCGGCTCATATTATTGAGGGGGTTACGTATGCCGAAAAGTTGTACACGTCATTGACACTCGCTGTGAGTTGGTTGGAACTCCCTTTAACGTTGGCTCATATTATTGGGGACGTTAAGGGGACCGTCCTTCACAACTCAACATTGATGGGTCATCTTGACACGTGATAGTAATCGGCGTCATATTATTGGGCCTTACTGGACGTGAGGTAAATACATGGAGGTTGCACTTGTTGCAATTGGGCTCTACCTTTTGAGGATAATGGTTGGCTGATATTATTCGGGACCATGAATTCTTGATTGGACTCTGTGTACCCACTAAGGAAACTTGCTTTCTCGATTTCATTAGAGGATGGTGAAATCGTTAAAATAGTGCGAGGGTAATTCATAAAACTAAATGACCTTGTTTTATGTCTTAGCGTTTTTCATAAATAGTCTGTAATGCATGTCTGTCTTTCTTTTCAGTATAAACTGCTATTACAATGTCTTCAATCAAAAATCCACTTGCTGCATACTGGATAGCAACAAGTTCACTGGTTTGAACTACCAAGTGTCAGGCCTCGTGCTCTAAACAGAGTAAAAACACCAAAACACATGCGGAAGCTATCAAAAAGCGGGTAAAATTTTCGCATTTGGCCTGACGAGTTTAAAACAATATAATTTAAAATAGCACGATACTTAAAATAGAATCCCAGTTTACGAAAATCATCACAACAAAAAACAGTATAGCATAAAACAAGTATCAGACTCAAATAGTCAAATACAACAACGAAGCACAGGGCATCTCCTCGGCTAACTGGACCGATACATATAAATATGCTATACGCCACTGGGATACTCTAATCACCTCCTGGGGCACCACCAGCTGGACTAAAACCACGACTAACTGTAAAACCTGGGTTTCCTGAAAACAACACAACAAGGAAAACAACCAAGCCCCAGAGGGACATGGGGTCAAACCCCAGTACGGAGAGCAACTATAAAACAGCAGTAAACAACAAGAATAAAATGCAGATGCTATGCATGAGGAAAGAAACAACAGCTCAACGGGATCTGCAACAGAATATGTGGTCACGGTGAGTGTAGGACATGTGGGTGCTACCCACTCACCCCTACTCGCCCACCCTTACCAGATGCATCAACAACCCAACCTATGAACTGTGGTAGCTAGCCACTCGACGCGTAGGGGAAATGAGAGTGCAGAATCACCGCTCGCCCTCGCATCCTGGTAAGCAAACAGAACAACAACAACGAAGCAATGGCTGCAAAAGCTGAACGGAGATGCAAATGCGTTTATGCAACATGCTGGAATAACAAGCATATAAACATATGCGAAACAATAACATCAGCACGTATACACCATATAGCTCATGGCCAATCTCACAAATAGCAGCCTCAACAGGCAACAAATCACCGCAGCCAACAAATAGACATCTAACAAATTATTCAAGCCATAACCTCACTGTAATTACAAGCTCAATCTGTCCCTTAAATCTGCTCAACAATTACCACAAAGGGATCCCGAGAAATCTGGTTAAAACCTGCTAAACAACGAAGCATAATTCTCAGGGATGCTATCAGAAGCTCACGGCTGGGAGCCACGCTCAACCAGCAACAATTCAATCCATACAACTAAACAGGAAGCTAAAACAAAGGCTAATACTAAGATCTCATCGACAATTCAAAGTTCTACCTCAACGACACAACACACGGCCGAAGGCAGCAACTTCGCGATCTCGCTCTAGCCAACAACCGCCCCCAAGAATGGTATAGGATGAAAGAGCTTCTCGAGAGGAGTCCAACGCTACCTCGCACGAACCAAACAACGGCCAGCAACGACGGGAATTCACCGGAAAAGCTCACGGTGAACAGTGCTCTAGGGTTCGAGAAACAGAGAACGAATGTCGGGGAAAATATTCGAAGTATGGGATCTGATATCTCAATCGAAGACCAAGTCTTCCTATATATAAATCCCACAGCTGCTGAAATCTGTTTTAAAAGTCCACCGACATAACCATCAGGCACACTAAAACCAGCAGATGCCAAGAACCAACTGCTGAATTCTCAAACCACGCAAATCAAAACGATGTCGCAGCGACTTAACAAAACGACGTCGCACCGCTTACGTCAACAAATCTGCCACCAGCTGGTCGCCTAAAACCATCGGCTGGTTTCTCTCGCGTGAAATCCCTCCAAAAGCTGGTACCAATCGCGACATCTAAAATGCAGCGTTGCAACTAATTAAAACGGCGTCGCATAACCCATTGACTGGATTCCTTAGCGCTAACTAAAACGACGACGCATAGCCTACGTCATCCAGTCGGTAGTTCTCGCGCAAAACAACCAGACGCAAGCTACAGGAACGTTGACCCACGTTGACATCTGCTCTCAGCTGGACAACCAGTCGACACACACACGCGAACAAATCCTCACAGCTGGTACCAGTCGCAACATCCAAACGACGTCGCGCCAACTTAGCAAAACGCTGTCATTTTGCCCTTAATACCCGAAATAAAGCAGCACCTGGATACAAACACTCTACCAGCTTTCACTTAACACAACACATCCAGACTTCACTAAAACGACGGCGTTTGATCTCCCGCGCTACAATTACACGTTACGACTGGTTTTCGCCACCGACCAGCTGCTAGCTCACAAAACCAACTTTTACCCAAAATCTCAAAAATACGAAAACTCCCAGAATTGTTCTAGGTGAGGAATTTGACCCGAAATTACTACTTAAACATTCAAACAGAGATCTTAAACCACCAAGATTCTCTAAACACCGATTAACTCCAACAAATTAATCTTAAACACAATTCCAGGTCTCACATTTCTCCCCCACTTAAAAGGATTTCGTCCTCGAAATCAAATAACAATCTGGAAATACAACTCAACAACAGCACGCCAAAACAGAACTTTGCTTAACACAAGCCAAGAGTTCAAGATAACTGAGCAAACATATAACAACAACTAGGGAAGAAATACAACCAAAAGCTACAAACTACTGGAAATTTAGCTCAACAGCTACTCAAACAGATGCGGCCACTCGCGCTGCACTTCCAGCTACCAAGTAGCTTCTTCCCTTCCATGTTTTCTCCACTGTACCATTACCAACGGAATGGTCTTATTTCTCAGCTGTTTCTCTTTTCTGCCAAGGATCTGCAAAGGATATTCTTGATAACTCAACGACTGATCTAGATCCACCTCGTCAGTTCCAATCACATGAGACGGATATGGCTCATATTTCTTCAACATGGAAACATTGAAGACGTCATGAAGAGAAGACAACTCTGGCGGCAACAACAGCCGATACGCTAAAGGGCCAATCCTCGCAACAATCTCATACGGTCCGACGTAACGAGGAGCTAACTTTCCCTTGCGTCCAAAGCGCATCACACTGCGAAATGGAGAAACTTTGAGAAATACACGATCACCAACCTGAAACTCAAGAGGTCGACGCCTTTTATTCGCATTACTGGCTTGGCGATACTGGGCAGCTTTCATCCGCTGTCTAATAAGATCCACGTGATCTTTCATTTGCTGCACAAAATCAGGGGCAGATAGCTGCTTCTCCCCCACTTCTTCCCAACATACCGGCGATCTGCACTTCCTGCCATACAAAGCCTCAAATGGCTCCATACCAATCGTCACTTGGTAGCTGATTGTACGAAAACTCAACCAAAGACAACGCATCTTGCCAGCTACCTCCAAAATCCAACACAATAGCTCGCAACATATCCTCCAACGTCTGGATAGTGCGCTCAGATTGGCCATCTGTCTGGGGGTGATACGCGGTGCTCATAGCCAATCTGGTACCCAAAGCTGTTTGCAAACTTTTCCAAAACCTGGAAGTAAACCTTGGATCTCGGTCAGAAACGATCGAAACAAGCACACCATGCAGTCTAACAACAAAATCAACGTACAGCTTCGCCATATTCTTCAACGAGAAGGTCATCCCATAGGGAATAAAATGTGCAGACTTCGACAGTCGGTCTATAACCACCCAAATAGCATCGCATCCTCTGCTGGAACGAGGCAGATGCATCACGAAATCCATAGCAATGTGCTCCCAATTCCATTGGGGCACTTCCAAACTCTGCAACAGACCACCAGGTCTCATCCTTTCGGCCTTAACCATCTGACGATTCAAACAACGAGCGACAAAACTAGCAACGTCACTCTTTAGGCCAGCCCACCAAAAGTGCGGCTTCAAAGCATGGTACATCTTCCGTGCACCAGGATGAACACTATGTCTGCTGCAATGCTCTTCCCGAAGGATCTCCTCCTTCAAATCAATCAAATTGGGCACAACCAACCTACCTCCAAACGCAAACAACCATCGGAAGAGACAGAATAATCTTCAAGTTCGCCAGCCCTGACCTTCAACTTCAAATCGTGGATAGAAGGATCAGTTCTTTGAGCTGCTCGAATGGTAGAACAATCTGTGGCTCCACTTGGAAAGAAGAAACCACCACACAATCCTCAGCCGGGTAAAATCTCCAACCCGTACGTGTTAAGATGTTCAAATCGGGCTGCGAAAACAAATACTGCAAACTTTTGTGGTCGGAGTACACCACAAACTGCTCGCCATACAGGTAGTGACGCCAGATCTTCAACGTAAAGACCACCGCCGCTAACTCCAAATCATGTACTGGGTAACGAGTCTCGTGCGGTTTCAACTGCCGCGAGGCATACGCAATGACTCGACCATTCTGCATCAACACACAACCCAATCCATTGAGCGAAGCGTCAGAACAACAACGAAACCACCTGAACCGGACGGCAGAGCCAACACAGGCGCAGTAGTCAACTTTTCCTTGAGCAGTTGAAGCATTCTCGCACTGCTCAGTCCACACAAAACGCTTGTCCTTCTGAGTTAATTGAGTCATCGGCTTTGCTATACTTGATAATCCCTCAATGAAGCGACGATAATAGCCAGCCAGACCCAAGAAACTACGAATCTCGGAAACATTCCTGGGATCTCCCAGTTCAGAACGGCATCAACCTTGCTAGGATCCACCGAAATCCCCTCGGTTGAAATCACATGTCCCAAGAATAAGACGCGATCCAACCAGAACTCGCACTTGGAAAACTTTGCATACAACTGCTGGTCTCTCAGCGTCTGAAGGACAATACGCAAATGTTCCTTGTGCTCCAAATGAGTCTTCAAATAGACTAAGATGTCGTCGATAAACACGATCACAAACTGATCAATAAACTCACGAAAAAATCTGTTCATCAAATCCATAAAGACTGCAGGGGCATTAGTCAATCCAAACGGCATAACCAAAAACTCGAAATGCCCGTATCTGGTACGAAAAGCAGTCTTCGCGACATCTTGTTCTCTCACTCTCAGCTGATGGTACCCGGAACGAATATCAATCTTTGAATACACCACAGAACCTTGCAACTGATCAAACAGATCATCGATTCTCGACAACGGGTACTTGTTCTTCACAGTGGCTTTGTTCAACTGGCGGAAATCAATGCACATCCGCATTGAGCCATCCTTCTTCTTCACAAACAAGATGGGTGCTCCCCATGGCGACATACTAGGTCGGATAAAACCTTTTTCCAGCAAATCATCTAACTGAACCTTGAGTTCTCTCAACTCCGTAGGCGCTAGACGATACGGGGCATGCGAAATTGGAGCTGTGCCAGGCACCAGCTCTATGCTGAAGTCAATCTCCCACCTCGGAGGGAAACCAGTAATCTCCTCCGGAAACACATTCGTGAAATGTCGCACCATGGGAACGTCACTTAGCTGAATGCGGGAAGAAGAAGACGCATCCAAAGCGTAGATCATAAAGCCAGCATTCCCCAAAGACAACAAGCTGTACATTTCCATCGCTGAGACCAACGGGATCTTTGATCTAGAATCCTGGCCGTAGAAGTCCCACTTCTCTCCAGATAAAGGCCTAAAGCGCACAATCCCATGGAAGCAGTCCACGGAAGCCCTATAGTTGGACACCACATCCATCTCAACTATGCAATCGAAATCCCAAAGCATCAAACGGATCAAGTTCGCTAACAGGACATGCTCAACAAACCGCAACACACCATCCAACAAAACCTCCTGGGAGAACAAGCTCACACCGCCAGGGTAGACACGGAAATAGCATCGCGCAACGAAATGGTACACAGACCATCTCCCTAGTGATGGCATTAACTTGAGCATGCTGGGGTCCAGAGAAGAAAGGCTGAGACGACTGTCCGAACCGCGATGGACCGGGCTGCTGAAAAGGCCAAAACTGATTCTCACCCAATCGGGGCTGCGAAAACTGAGGGGAATGACCCCTAGGCTGACCTCCAAGACCCTGAGGCTGGGCCGCGGTCTGTTGTGATCCAGCTGAAGGACACACTCTCGCAAAATGCCCGTACTGACCACAAAGGTTGCTGGAACCCTGCACACCTACACACTGAGTGGAAGGATGCTTTCCACCGCAAAAGCCGCAAAACTCAGTCCGAGATCCACTGCTACTCGAACTGCCTGAACCAGAAGAGCCAGAACCCGACTTCTTCTTGAACTGCTGACCTCGGGGTCGAAACCTCTGACGGCCAGACTTCTGAGACACCTACTGCTGCTGCTGGGGCTGACGGGCTGACTGGTAGGACTGTGAGGACTGCGCTCCCTGAATAGCAGGACGACTAACCTGCACCGCCTGCTGCCTGCGAGCATGACGACTCTGCAAACCCTCCTCAATATCAATAGCAGTGTCAACTGCTTCCGCATAGATCTTGGGTTTGCTGGTCAGCACCATCTGATACAACTCTTCATTCAAGCCCCTCAAGAAATCGAGTCCGCTTGGCCCTCTCCCGGCCAGAAACATGGGGACGTATGCCAACAGAGAAGAAAACTTCCTAGCATACTCCCGAACAGTCACGAACCCTGCTCCAGATGATCGAACTCCCGCTCCTGGGCGTTCACATAAGACTCGTGCACATACTCCTGCCGGAAGGTCTCGCAAAAACTGTCCCAAGAGATCCCAACACCGGTCTCTAACAAGGTACTCGAAGCGCCTTGCCACCAGCGCTCTGCCGCCTTCCTAAGCAAGAGGGTCGCTAAACTCAGCCAAAGATCATCATCATACTGCACCCGATCGAAAAGACCAGTGATATTCCGGATCCACGAGTCTGCATCCTCACTGGACTCGTCACCATTAAAGACTGGAGGGTTCATCCGCTGAAATCGTGCTATAACAACATCCATCCGCTCCACCGTGGGAGGCAAGTCACCAACTTCCTCCTCTTCCTCATGCCTACTACGCGTACGACTAGGAGCGCTACACTGATCCTCATTCTGCCCTGCTGATTCCTCAAACTGCCCCCTACCTCTACCACGACGTCTAGGCGACATCTACAAAAACACTCAACAGGATCAAGCAAAACAGAACAGATACAGCATAGATAGCACAACAAGATGTAGCACACATAATCACATAGTCAAGCACATGCAACACACGACACTGTACCTAGACTCAAGTGTGATCAAGGAAATTGAGCTTATCCCAGCTTAAGCTCTGATACCAAAAATGTCAGGCCTCGTGCTCCAAACAGAGTAAAAACACCAAAACACATGCGGAAGCTATCAAAAAGCGGGTAAAATTTTCGCTTTTGGCCTGACGAGTTTAAAACAATATAATTTAAAATAGGACGATACTTAAAATAGAATCCTAGTTTACGAAAATCATCACAACAATAACAGTATAGTATAAAACAAGTATCAGACTCAAACAGTCAAATACACCAATGAAGCACAGGGCATCTCCCCGGCTAACTGGACCGATACATATAAATATTCTATACGCCACTGGAATACTCTAACCACCTCCTGGTGCACCACCAGCTGGACTAAAACCACGACCAGCTGTAAAACCTGGGTTTCCTGAAAACAACACAACAAGGAAAACAACCAAACCCCAGAGGGACATGGGGTCAAACCCCAGTACGGAGAGCAACTATAAAACAGCAGTAAACAGCAAGAATAAAATGCAGATGCTATGCATGAGGAAATAAACAACAGCTCAACGGGATCTGCAACAGAATATGTGGCCACGGTGAGTGTAGGACATGTGGGTGCTACCCACTCACCCCTACTCGCCGACCCTTACCAGATGCATCAACAACCCAACCTATGAACTGTGGTAGCTAGCCACTCGGTGCATAGGGGAAATGAGAGTGCGGAATCATCGCTCGCCCTCACATCCTGGTAAGCAAACAGAACAACAACAACGAAGCAATGGCTGCAAAAGCTGAATGGAGATGCAAATGCGTGTATGCAACATGCTGGAATAACAAGCATATAAACATATGCGAAACAATAACATCAGCACGTATACACCATATAGCTCACGGCCAATCTCACAAACAGCAGCCTCAACAGGCAACAAATCACCGCAGCCAACAAATAGCCATCTCACAAATTATTCAAGCCATAACCTCACTGTAATTACAAGCTCAATCCGTACCTTAAATCTGCTCAACAATTACCACAAATGGATCCCGAGAAATCTGGTTAAAACCTGCTAAACAACGAAGCATAATTCTCAGGGATGCTATCAGAAGCTCATGGCTGGGAGCCACGCTCAACCAGAAACAATTCAATCCATACAACTAAACAAGAAGCTAAAACAAAGGCTAATACTAAGATCTCATCGACAATTAGAAGTTCTACCTCAACGACACAACACACGGCCGAAGGCAGCAACTTCGTGATCTCTCTCTAGCCAACAACCGCCCCCAAGAATGGTATAGGATGAAAGAGCTTCTCGAGAGGAGTCCAACGCTACCTCGTACGAACCAAACAACAACCAGCAACGACGGGAATTCACCGAAAAAGCTCACGGTGAACAGTGCTCTAGGGTTCGAGAAACAGAGAACGAATGTCGGGGAAAATATTCTAAGTATGGGATCTGATATCTCAATCGAAGACCAAGTCTTCCTATATATAAATCCCACAGCTGCTGAAATCTGATTTAAAAGTCCACCGACATAACCAGCAGGCACACTACAACCAGCAGATGCCAAGAACCAACTGCTGAATTCTCAAACCACGCAAATCAAAACGATGTCGCAGCGACTTAACAAAACGACGTCGCACCGCTTACTTCAACAAATATGCCACCAGCTGGTCGCCTAAAACCATCGGCTGGTTTCTCTCGCGTGAAATCCCTCCAAAAGCTGGTACCAGTCGCGACATCTAAAACGCAGCGTTGCAACTAATTAAAACGGCGTCGCATAACCCATCGACTGGATTCCTTAGCGCTAACTAAAACGACGACGCATAGCCTACGTCATCCAGTCGCTAGTTCTCACGCAAAACAACCAGACGCAAGCTACAGGAACGTTGAACCGCGTTGACATCTGCTCTCAGCTGGACAACCAGTCGACACACACACGCAAAAAAAATCCTCGCAGCTGGTACCAGTCGCAACATCCAAATGACGTCGCGCCAACTTAGCGAAACGCTGTCGTTTTGCCCTTAATACCTGAAATAAAGCAGCAGCTGGATACAAACACGCTACCAGCTTTCACTTAACACAACACATCCAGACTTCACTAAAACGACGGCGTTTGATCTCCCGCGCTACAATTACACGCTACGACTGGTTTTCGCCACCGACCAGCTTCTAGCTCACAAAACCAGCTTTTACCCAAAATCTCAAAAATACGAAAACTCCCAGAATTGTTCTAGATGAGGAATTTGACCCGAAATTACTACTAAAACATTCAAACAGAGATCTTAAACCACCAAGATTCTCTAAACTCTGATTAACTCCAATAAATTAATCTTAAACACAATTCCAGGTCTCACACCAAGATTGGCTTCGAAATCTCAAAATTGTTTTGGCTTCGTAGAAACTTCTCTACACGCTAGAGAAGACACCTCCGAAGGAAGCCCTTGCCGATGCCAGTCCTGAGGAGCTGGCAAATCTGGACAAATGGTGGGACGACGAGCTTAAGGCACGTTACTATGTGATAGCATCGATGTCAAACGAAATGCAGCGGCGTTTTGAGAAGACGGTGTATGATGCTGACATACACCTTCATCTCAAGGAGTTGTATGGGGAGAACTCTCGGACTGAGAGGTTCACTACTGTAAAGGAGCTCATGATGAGCCGCATGCGCGATGGGACTTCGGCTCGCGAGCATGGGGTTCGTATGATTGGGCTCATTGAGAAGCTAGTGGGCCTCGATATCACACTTCCACATGAGCTGTTTGTGGATCTGCTTCTCCTCTCTCTCCCTGCTACATTCGACCCCTTTGTGGTCAACTTTAACATGAACAAGCTGGAAGCCACCCTTGAAGAGGTGGTGAACATGCTTGTCGTGTTCGAGGGGACCATAAAGAAGGACAAGCCCGTCCTCCTTATGGGCTCTTCTTCCTCGGCGAAGAAGGGGCCCAAACGCAAGGGTAAGAAGCGTTCTGCCCCTGCGAAGGAGGAAAATCCCGCCAAGAAGCCCAAGGCAAGTACTTCAAAGCCAAACAAATCTGAGGATGTTTGCCACCACTGCCACAAGCCTGAGCACTGGAGGAGGAACTGTAAGGAGTACCTCGAGCAGTTGCGAACTTCGAAAGGTATGTTCTACATTGAAATAAATATGTCTCTTAATTCGACTTCTTGGGTACTTGATACCGGATATGGATCTCATATCTGCAATGATTTGCAGGTAATGACAAGAGGCCGACGTCTTAGAGAGGGTGAGACCCACTTGAGGCTTTGCAACGGAGCAAGGGTTGCTGCTGTAGCTATAGGAGATGTTTATTTATTTCTGTCTTCAAATTTTAAGTTGTTATTGAGAAACGTTTTGTTTGTTCCCGAATTAATAAATAACATTATTTCTGTTTCTATGCTTGATAGTGATGGATATTCTTGTCATTTTGCCAATTCGATTTGCAATATATACAAGAATGAATGTTTGATTGGAATTGGGGAACGCGAAAACGATCTATACACCTTAAAATTAAAAGAAGTTCCAACTCGCGACGTGGAAACACATACAACAACTATTAAAAGGAAAAACGATAGCTTGAACCCGGCACAACTTTGGCACGCTAGGCTAGGTCATGTTTCTGTTGAGGTGCAAGTAATTGCCCCTGCTAGGTAGAGCAATCGAAACGTGGCGCTTGTGTTGCTATACGGTTTAAAAGATTGGAGTTGCACCGTTACCACTAGCTATAGCTTTTGGTAAAGCGGCAAGCGCTCGGTCCTACAATTGGTATCAGAGCCAAGGCCACGGGTTCGATTCCCATTGATTGCAAGGAGTGCAATTATTGGGAGGGGGATTGTT
Organism: Dorcoceras hygrometricum; assembly: GCA_001598015.1. Classification (NCBI taxonomy): domain Eukaryota; kingdom Viridiplantae; phylum Streptophyta; class Magnoliopsida; order Lamiales; family Gesneriaceae; genus Dorcoceras; species Dorcoceras hygrometricum. The sequence continues at coordinate 66,677 of KV010680.1, read as the reverse complement.
GAGGTGCAATAATTGCCCCTGCTAGGTAGAGTGATCGAAACGTGGCGCTTGTGTTGCTATACGGTTTAAAAGATTGGAGTTGCACCGTTACCACTAGCTATAGCTTTTGGTAAAGCGGCAAGCGCTCGGTCCTACAGTTTCCTTGAATAGGATGAACAAGTTGGTTAGGAGTGACATGTTTGATATGTCTGACATTAACTCCCTACCGACTTGTGAGTCTTGTCTCAAGGGAAAAATGACTAAACAACCCTTCACGGGCAAGCCTAAACGTGCTCAAGGCCTATTGGATTTGATCCACACTGATGTGTGTGGCCCACTTAGCATTGGTACTAAGTACGGTCACACATACTTCATTACCTTTACCGATGATCACTCTAGGTATGGGTACTTGTACTTAATGACGCACAAGTCTGAATCCTTTGAAAAGTTCAAAGAATTCAAGGCTGAAGTAGAAAATCAGTTGGGAAAAAGTATTAAAACACTTCGATCCGATCGAGGTGGAGAATACTTGAGTGCTGAATTTCAAGACTATCTTAAAGAGAATGGTATTCTCTCACATTGGACCCCTCCGACCACACCACAACTCAATGGTGTAGCAGAGCGTCGTAATCGAACCTTGATGGACATGGTTCGATCTATGATGAGTTTCATCGAGCTTCCTACCTCGTTTTGGAGCTATGCGCTCGAAACGACGGTATTGTTGTTGAACAATGTCCACACCAAGGCGGTGGATAAGACTCCATATGAGATATGGATGGGCAAGCCGCCCAAATACTCATACATGAGGATTTGGGGATGTCGTGCTTACGTGAAGCAGACAGTGGGAGATAAGTTGGATAATAGATCCATCTTATGTTACTTCATTGGGTATCCAAAGAATTCTATTGGATACTGCTTCTACTATCCCAATGAAACAAAAGTGTTTGTTCTAGAAATGCCACCTTTCTGGAAAGGGAGTTTCTACTTGATAGAAAAGGCAAGATAGTATAACTCGAAGAGGTTCAAGAACCATCTGAAGTACCAAGTGAATCTCCCGCACCTCAAGAGCCAATACCAGAAATGGTCGCACCTAGGAGATCTGAAAGGGTTCCTAGGGATCGAAGAGGTTCAAGAACCATCTGAAGTACCAAGTGAATCTCCCGCACCTCAAGAGCCAATACCAGAAATGGTCGCACCTAGGAGATCTGAAAGGGTTCCTAGGGCTCCTGTTAGATATGGTTTCCTCCTTGAAGATGATCAAAATGATCAAACTATTGGATGTGATCCAAGAACTTACAAGGAGGCAATTTCCGATGCTGATTCTAATTTGTGGCTTGAAGCAATACAATCTGAGATTGACTGATGCATTCAAACCAAGTTTGGACTCTTGTTAATCCTCCCGAGGGAATAGTTCCTATTGGGTGTAAATTGATATACAAGAGAAAACTTGGGCCTGATGGTAAGGTACTGACCTACAAGGCACGACTGGTCGCGAAAGGTTACACTCAAAGGCAAGGTGTTGACTATGATGAAACCTTTTCATCAGTCGCAATGTTCAAGTCAATTAGAATCCTACTGGCCATATTCGCATGGTACGACTATGAGATATGGCAAATGGATGTGAAAACTGCGTTCCTTAATGGTAACATTAAGGAAGAGATCTATATGACGCAGCCTGAGGGTTTCACATCTGTAGGAAGTGAGCATAAAGTATGCAAACTTCAGAGATCGATCTACGGTCTCAAACAAGCATCGAGAAGTTGGAACCCGAGATTCTATGAAACAATTAAGGAATTTGGTTTCATAAAGAATCCCGAGGAGCCATGTGTGTATAAGAAGGTAGTTAAAAATGTTGTGACATTTCTTGTACTTTATGTTGATGACATTCTACTCATTGGGAATGATGTAGGAATGTTGCAGTCAACTAAAGTGTGGTTGTCTAGTATATTCTCGATGAAGGACATGGGTGAAGCATCCTATATTCTGGGAATACAGATCTATAGAGATAGATCGAAAAGGATGCTCGGACTCACCCAAGCTACCTACATCGATACCATACTTAAGCGGTTCTCTATGGAAGAGTCCAAGAGAGGACACCTACCTATGTGCCACGGGGTCACTCTATCTAATTCTATGTGTCCAAAGACTGATGAGGAGATAGAGAGTATGACACGTGTGCCATATGCCTCGTCAATAGGTAGTATTATGTATGGCATGATCTCAACTAGACCGGATGTCGCATATGCTCTGAGTGTCACGAGCCTCTACCAAGCCAACCCCGGACAAATGCATTGGAAGGCTGTGAAAGATATTCTTAAGTACTGATGAAGGACTAAGAATATGTTCATAGCGTATGGGGGTGGTGAACTGAAATTGGAAGGCTATACTGATTCTAGCTTCCAATGTGATGTGGATGATTCGATGTCAACCTCTGGATTTGTATTCATGCTCAATGGTGGTGCTGTCTCTTGGAAGAGTTCCAAGCAAGACACCATCGCGGATTCAACCACTGAGGCTGAGTACATCGCAGCATAAGCTGCTGCTAAAGAGGCGGTTTGGATAAGGAATTTCGTCCAAGAGTTGGGCTTGATCCCTGAAGGAGTTGGTCCAGTCCCGGTGTACTGCGACAACACGGGTGCCGTTGCGCAAGCAAAGGAGCCTAGGTCTCACCAAAATCCAAACATATACTGAGGAAATACCACATAATCCGGGATATTATGGCTAGAGGTGACATAGCAGTCGAGAGAGTCGCCTCTGCAGACAACATTGCTGATCCACTTACGAAGCCCTTGCCAGAACCGTTGTTTGAAAAACATCGCGAAACAATGGAACTGCGTCTGATGAGTAGTTGGCTTTAGGGCAAGTGGGAGATTGTTAGAGTAGATGCCCAACTAGCCAACTTGTGGCGTGTGGGTTCTCATTGACTCTTTGTAAAACGATCTTTATTTATAAAATTCGTATTGTTTTATGGCATTCTTTATCTTCATTATTTTATAATGTTAACAATTGTGTTGGATAAAGACCTAGAATGCACCATAGTGTATGTTAGATGTGATAGTGGATATGATGGCTATCATGAAACACATCTAATAGTCACTATGTATTCTGAACTCGTTCCTAGTCGATTGGGCCGTCAAAATGAGGATAAGGCCGCCCGAGCTTGAGACTAGCATCTGCGATGTGAAGTACCATGTTTCATTGGTAGGGAACATTGTGATGTTCTGAGCATGCAGATGGATAGTGACCTGGTGATCTATCGAACTACCCTCGTCCGGACTTTCCAAGTGGTTACCATTTGTCGAGTGG
>KV010680.1:52970-63028 GCA_001598015.1 Dorcoceras hygrometricum | reverse complement strand
GCACTATCAGTGATACCTAGGGGATCATGGGGCGATGTTGCTAGGCGCTTTACCATGATCCGATGGGCTAGTCCGAAAATGTAGTTTCGGAGTCACACATGTTGTGGGCCCACGGCTAGCTGTATCCCTGAACCATTGTGGGTCACACAAGTACTGGTTTCAGGATTTCCGCACGGAGACTGAGCTCAATTTGTTGAGCATAGGATGTGTAAGGATGTAAGTGCTACTTCCTAAAAGTCAACAGGGGTCAAAATGAAATTTCCCCAAAGTTTGGGCTAGTTTGACTATCCTTGAAACTTGGAGGGGCTAAACTGCAATTTTGGACTAGGTGGTCTGAAAAATTGTTTTCGCATCATAATACTCAGTTTTGTAAACTGTGTAGATCGGTCTGATCTGATCGTCGATCGTGATTATGATGAAGCCACGGTGATAGACTTGAACTGAATGTTCATATGGACCTGGGCCCGCCCCAGGCCCATTGGGCTGGTCCAAGCCCATCACATGTCTATATATATATGTGCTAGGCTAGGGTTACAAACACAACAACTCTCTACACACATAACCCTAGCCGCCGACCCCCAACTCTCCTCCTCTCCCTCTCGGTCGCACGTCCCACACGCCGCCGCCCGTCTTGCCATCGGACTTGTTCCGACCACCGTGACGAGGAGATTCCATCCGTGATAAATTCGTCACGTTTTCTAGTGCAGACTGACGAAGTAGTCATGATTCCAGTCGTGGACCGGATTCGGAGAACGACAACCGCCAACCGTTGAAGTGCCAATTTCCTCGTGAAATTGGTCGGAGCCAGGCGCCTAGACGCCAGCAAGGTACCGTTCTAAAACACCCTATGGATGTTTTATTGCTATTATCATTATGTATTGACCGTTCCCGATGCAAAAATTTTAAATCTTCCGCTGCGCCCCGGGAGCGGGATCCGTATCCGCCGCTGCGCCAACACAGGTATCATCAGTGATCCAAACATATACTGAGAAAGTTACACATTATCCGGGAAATTGTGGGAAGAGGATATATCTTTATCGAACTAGTCGCCTCTGCAGACAACATTGCTGACCCACTTACGAAGCTCGTGCTAGGACCATTGTTTGAAAAACATTGAGAAGAAATGGGACTGCATCTCATGAGTAGTTAGCTATAGGCAAGTGGGAGAGTTTTAGAGTAGGTGTCCAACTAGCCAACTTGTGGCATGTAGGTTCTTGTTGATTCTATGTAAAACGATTTTTACGAAATTCGCATTCTTGTATGTCATTCTTTATCTTCATTATTATGATTACAAATTGTTGGATAAAGACCTTGAATGCACTATAGTGTATGTTAGATGTGATAGTGAATTTGATGGCTATCATGAAACACATCTAATAATAACTATGTGTTCTAAAAGAGTTCCTAATCGATTGGACCGTCCAAAGAGGATATGGGCCGCACGAGCTTGAGACTAGAATCTGCGATGCAAAGTACGACGTTTCATTGGTAGGGAACATAGTCATGTTCTGAGCATGCAGATGGGAAGTGACCTGGTGATCTATCGAACTACCCTCGTTCGAACTTCCCAAATGGTTATCATTTGTCGAGTGGATTAAGTTCGAGGTCTTAGTTGTATAGATTATTTCTTAATACTCGAAACTTCATTGAGACTCTACATGATAGGTTCTTCACTTTGACTCGTTTATCGACTCCGTTGGGATCATCGTAGAAATCCCACTTTCCCCCAAATTGAGGTCTAAACCTCACTACACCATGGAAACAATCTACAGTCCCTCTATAACTGGATAGCACATCCATACCCAAGATACAGTCAAAATCTCTAATCTCCAGATAAATCAAATTAGTCACCAACATATTCTCATCAAATCTAATCACACAATCCAAAACCACTTCACGGGACATCAACCACACGCCAGCAGGAGTAGAAACAGATACAACATCACACAGTGGGGTAACACTCAACCCACACTCATGCACAAACAAATCAGATATAAAGGAGTGTGATGCTCCAGCATCAAACAAAACTCAGTGCAGGAAATTCAAAGATAGCACAAGTACCTGCAATAACTCCTCCAGTCATATCATCAGCTTGCTCTCTCGTCAAGGCATTTACCTAAGCTTGCTGTGGTCCTGAAAACTGAGGTCTAGAAGATCCTCCGAACCTATACGGTTCTCGTGGTTGGAATCCTGATCGTTGGAACTGAGCAAAAGGTTGCAGTCTCTACGAAGAACCACCAGCTGAACATTGTTGCGACTGATTAGAAGGTTGTACCATCATCGAAGGACACACTCTAGAGAAATGTCCAGGTTGCCCAAACCTATGACAAGGACCTTGAACTACACGGCACTTCGAAGTCATATGACGACCTCCGCACTGTCCACACGACACTCATCCAGAGCCACTACCATCAGAGAACAGAACCAGAAGAACTCAAATTCGACCGTCTCTTAAACTGCTTCCCTCAAGGCTTGAACCTCTGGCGATTTGACTGCTGCGAAGTCTGAGGAGGTTGAAACGATTGTGTCCATTCTATCACAGGTTGGAAACTACGTCCAGCTATCGGCTGAACCTGATTCTGAGCTTCCAAAATACTCTCCTCAATGTCCACTGCCTCAGCATAAGTCGCAAGAGAACCAGCTAACACCATACAGAACAAGTCAGGCTTCAAAACCTCTCAGAAACTTGCTCCTCTTCGTCCTTTCCTGGTTAGCAACGTGGGGAACATACGATAGAAGCGCAGAAAACTGTCTAGCATACTCGGCCACTCTCAAGTTCCCTTGCTTCAGATTATCGAACTCCCGCTCACGGTTGTTGTAGTAGGACTCAGGGGTATACTCCTGTCGAAACGGCACAGAAGCTCTCCAAGAAATCAAAACACCAGTCTCTCTCATGACTCGGGAAGTACCCTTCACCAACGTTGAGCAGGATCCCTCAACTGCAAAACACCAACTTCAATATCCTCTCCTGAGAGTACTCCACCGTGTCAAACAATGCTCCTCTTCGTCCTTTCCTGGTTAGCAACGTGGGGAACATACGATAGAAGCGCAGAAAACTGTCTAGCATACTCGGCCACTCTCAAGTTCCCTTGCTTCAGATTATCGAACTCCCGCTCACGGTTGTTGTAGTAGGACTCAGGGGTATACTCCTGTCGAAACGGCACAGAAGCTCTCCAAGAAATCAAAACACCAGTCTCTCTCATGACTCGGGAAGTACCCTTCCACCAACGTTGAGCAGGATCCCTCAACTGCAAAACAACCAACTTCAATATCCTCTCCTGAGAGTACTCCACCGTGTCAAACAATTCCTCCATATGCTCCAAATAGGCTTCAGCCATCAAACCACTCTCGGCGCCAGTGAACGTAGGGGATTCATCCTCTGGAACCTAGCCACAACTAGCTCCATCTCGCCAATCTGCCTAGTCACATCTTCCACCTCAACCTCTGCCCGTCTAGCTCAACGACGCAAAGGCACACTCTGCTTCACAACATCCTCATCGCTTCTCGGGGCTCTAGACTCCCCAACTACTTGCCTAACGGTTCTACTTCTATCTCTCCTCGGTGGCATCTACCAAAACTCAGAGGTAAGAACCAAAAACAGATAATCACAGAGGCAGATAAAATAAATCACGAAAATCACAGAGTCAATCACAAATAAAACACAAAATATGTGCCTAGACTCAAGTGTGATAAAAGAAATCGAGCTTATCCCAGTTGAAGCTCTGATACCAAAAATATGAGGCCCGATGCGCTCGATTAATGACTCAATTAATCTTAATGACACGAAAGCATCAAATATGCGCTAAATATTTTCGTTTTGGGCCTGAACTAACATCACCTCTTAAAATAAAAGCATACTCAAAATATGGATTTTGACTCAAAAATCCAACAACATCAATAGCAACAAATACAGGTAAGATACAAATACAGATCCCCAAATACATAATCACGCGGTGCATCCCCTAGTTCAATATATAGTATATATAACTGGACTCAAAACGGGGATCTACCAGCTGACGCTCCACTCAAACCAGCTGGATTATCTGAGGATCTTGCAAAGGCCAACACAGACCAACGCAGCCCAAAAACGGGAAAATAAAACGAGGTCAAACCTCAGTACGAAGAGCATCAAGAAAACAGCTATCATATCATACATGCAATATCCCATGCGTGCAATGCATGTGGACTACCAAGAATCATTGGTCAGCAAGGCACAACGACTCCGCTGTGCAAAATCATAATACTGTTATATTCAGGTACGACAGATCAGCCGCCCATCACATTTTAGTGGTATTCAGGCACGACGACTCAGCCGGCCACCACTATGTAGTAACAACGTTGGACCTTTAAGACGCGACAACTCACCGGCCGATCACAACGTATAAATGGATCGGTTCACAAGGGAAACAGGCTCAATATGTATGCGTGAATGCAAGACAACATCAGCTCACAAAAATGCATAATAATTAAGCACCATTATCAAACAGTCAATCAATATCAGCACAGCTAGATAATTCAACTAGCACATAACCGCAACAACTCATCTACGCAGGAAATATTCTCATGCTGATATTAGAGCTGTTAAAATACGCTCAATTCGTACCTCAAACCTCAATAGATCACACATGGGCACACGTCCAGCAGCTCACGCACGAGAACACTGCTCCAACAGCTCTTGGCGAACACCTAACAAAAGATGCTCGAGCAATCACGTAGCTACCACCTGCTCAACCATACCTAAACAGCTCAGGGACAACAATACTGGAACAGATTTGGGTGCTACCAACAACTCAACCCAAACCGATACCTCAAACAAGATAACCAGCTCTAATCGAAACTCAGAATAGGAAGAAATCACTTACCCAAAGCTTCTTAAGAACGAATGAACTACTGGCCAACAACCGCGAAGATATTCGAACACCGCATCTACTTAGTGCTCCCTCAACTCGTCGATCCAATTCTCAAAAATGGTACCAATCGAAAGATCTTATGGAGACGAGCTCAGCGCCACCAATCTTGCTCCAAACGGCGGCGTAAATCGACGGTAATCAACGGATTTGTGCTCGGATGAACAGTAAGGGTTTGGAATCAGATGTAAGTCGAAAGCTCTCTGAGAAATAAGATAAGAAATGTCGGGTCTCAAATTCGCTATGTGACGCCCGAACCCACGGGAATCACGATTTGGGGTGAATAAAAATTTTTCGAATAAAAGAAGGGCTAAAAGATAATTCGCTATAGGCTGTATCTCCTATAACTTGAAAGAAAACTCGAAACACAAACCAGACACAGACAATTTACACTACTGTGGCGCCAACTGCTGGAAACAATGATTGTGGAAAACAAGTCTTAGATATATATTGCAATTGCGATTACAACAATTGTCATTCTATATGAATACTGTTAGAGTAGATGCCCAACTAGCCAACTTGTGACGTGTGGGTTTATAGACTCTTGTATGAAACAGACTTTATATATGATATTCGCATTCTTTTATATGGCGTTCTTTACTTTCATTATGTGTGTAATGATTTACAATTGCGTTGAGTAAAGACCTAGAATGCACTGAAGCGTATGTTAGATGTGATAGTGGGTATGACGGCTATCATGAAACACATCTAATAGTCGCTGTGTATTCTGAACATGTTCCTAGTCGATTGGGCCGTAAAAATGAGGATAAGGCCGCCCGAGTTCGAGACTAGTATCTGCGATGCGAAGTACCGTGTTTCATTGGTAGGGAACATTGTGATGTTCTGAGCATGCAGATAGATAGTGACCTGGTGATCTATCGAACTACCCTCGTTCGGACTTTTCAAGTGGTTAACATTTGTCGAGTGGATAAGTCCGAGGTCTTGGTTGTACTGATTAGTCCTCACGACTCGAAACGTCATTGAGACTCTACATGATAGGCGTCTCACTTTGACCCGTTTGCCGACTCACTTGGGGTCATAAGGCGTCGGGATTGGGTGAGACCCCGATGCATGTAGGAGTCGATGCATCGTTGTCGAGGATTCACCGCTCGCAGACATGCGTGGATATCCTATGCTATCTGAGGGGATAATAGTGTATAAATCTCTGGCCAGAGTACTAGAAGTGTTTTAGGTAAATGTGTTTACCTAATTACACTCGCGATGTCACTATTCGATCTCCAAGATGTATGCATAGATATCGGATCTATAGCGACTCTCGATTTACCAATGGTCGTTGATCTGATCGGGATATATGGATTGAAAGGACCGTACTGTACGTTAACCACGACCAACTGGTTCTTGCAGGCACTATCAGTGATACCTAGGGGATCATGGGGCGATGTTGTTAGACGCTCTTACCATGATCCGTTGGGCAGGTCTGGAATTGTGATTCCGGAGCCACAATGGTTGTGGGCCCATGGCTAGCTGTATCCCTGAACCATTGAGGGTCACACAAGTACTAGATTCGAGATTCCCGCACGGATACTCAGCTCAATGTGTTTAGCACGAGAAGAGGATTTTGGGAAGTGCGACTTCCTAAAAGTCAACAGGGGTCAAACCGGGGTTTCCCGCTGTTGAGGGGCAAAACGGTCATTTTGCACTGGGGTTCTGAAAAATGGTTTTTTAGATCATATTATTCAGTTTTGGAAACTGAATCGATCGTTCCGATCTGATCGGCGATCGGAGTTACGATGAAGTCTCAATGGTGGAGATGAACTGAATGTTCATCGTTGGACTCGGGCCCGTTGGGCCGGTCCAAGTCCAACACTTAAGCTTATTTAATTAAGCCTAACCAAGACTTCAACACAACATAACATCATTAACCCTAAACCTAGAAACCGCCGCCCCTCTCCTCTCTCAAGTCGCCGCCGCCGCCGCCGTGGCCGTCTACGCCGGAAAATTGTTTCCGGCCAATTCGACGAGGAGAATCCGTTCGTGCTGATATCGTCAGTCCTTCTAGTGCAGGCTGACAAAGGAGTCTCGTTTCTGGTCGTGGACCGGATTGGCGATATCTACCGCAATCTACCGAGAAGAGCCGACGTTATTGTAACTACGGTTGGAGCCAGGCACAAGTGCCAGCAAGGTAGTGGTTTTGAACCCTCTATGAATGACGATAATTGTTATTGAATTTTTCGTATTGATCGTCTCCCGGCTGTTTATTTTTTGTTCTTTCGCTGCCTCGCCGGGGGGCGGATCCGGATCCCCAACAGTGGTATCAGAGCCAGGTTTTTCGGATCTGATCAATACGAATTGCCTGAATTGTATCTAACATCTCAATTTTTCAGAATTGAAATCAAAGTTTTGATCTCGACCACCGGGCCGCCGCCGCATGTGGCGGCGCTAGCAGCCGCGCGATTTCGCGCGCATGTCGCGCGACACCATGCGCACCGATTGCGCATGGTGGCCGAAGATTTGGCCGTGCCTCGCGCAATTCGTTGCGCCCATCATCACCGATCACAGGCCGCCGTCACGCGCAACTTGTTGCGCGATGAGGCGCGCGGTAACAGCACGCTTGGCACGTCTTGTGCGGCCGATGATGTTGCGCCGCTGCGTGCATGGTGGCCGGCCATTGCACTCGTGGTTGCGCCGCTGGTTGCTTGCTGGCCGACTAAATACAGCGCTTGTCGCACAGCCTCTCGAACGTTGCATACCGCTGCTGGTCGACGTTTTGCGCGCGTCCGTGCGAGGCGTTTTGGCGCGGGGTCGTGCGCTGCCGGCGCGTGATTTCGTTGGTGGCGCCGCCGGCCGGCCGCCGCTCCGGCGAATCTCCGGCGATGTCGTGTCGGTTGGTCTGATTTCTTCTAGGGTTTGGTTCGGGCCTGTCCCGGGCAGCCCGTGAAGTTTTCGGGCTGATATGCGATGTCGGGCCCAGTTTTGATCGATTTTGAAATTTTAAGTTTTTGGGCCTAAAATTGTTTTTAAGCCCAATATGATACAATTAAAATTAGTAAAATGTGATTTTAATTATGAAATATGATTTTGTAATAAAATATGATTTTGTTGATTAAAATTTGTTTTATAGGCAAAATACGATTTTATTATAAAATACGATTTCGTAATTAGAATATGATTTTACGATAAATAATTAGATTATTTAAATTTATGCATGTTAATTAGATTAAATGCATGATTGGGGTGATCGAGAGCCGTGCCCAATGTGTTAGGTGTATGCAATAGGTTTTGTATGATTTCGGTTTTTTAATATATTTGATTATCATTTAAAGTGGGCCTGTTTGTGGCCCGTTCCCACCCCTTGATAAATGTATCCCTTATTTGTCATAGTTTTAAATGTAAAATTACTAGATTTAGTGGGAGGACATCCGAAGACGGTGGACGATGACGATCAAGGTATTGAAGACCGAAGATCTGTAAAACCGGAAAGCTTTGTAATAAGATTGCATTGCATATTGCATTACCCCTAGGATTGGACCCAGGTCCGTGGCTGGCAACCACAGACCGCATAGCTCTCGCGATCGATCATCCCAATATTTATTTATATATTTGATATATAGTTTAATTGAATCCGCATGCTGCATGTTTTAAATTAGATTTAAATAAAATTTTTCAAAAATAAAATCCCTCGTTTTAAATTTGATTTAAAACTCATATCAAGATAAATGTTTATTCGATAAACTAAAGGGTATTTAAAATTTTTTAAATTAACCATACCTTCCATCAACAATGGGTGTACGTCGATGCTACCCGTATACATGGCCCGCTCATATTATTGAGGGGGTCATGTATGCCGGAAAGCTGTCCACGCCATTGACAACTGTTGTGAGTCGGTTGGAACTCCCTTTAACGTTGGCTCATATTATTGGGGACGTTAAGGGGACCGTCCTTCACGACTCAACATTGATGGGTCAATCTTGACACGCGATAGTAAACGGCGTCATATTATTGGGCCCTTACTGGACGTGAGGTGAATACATGGAGGTTGCACCGGTTGCAATCGGAAACTACCTTTTAAGGGTCATGGATGACTGATATTATTCGGGTCCATGATCGATTGATTGGGCTCCGTGTACCCACTAAATAAACCTGTTTTCTCGATTTCATTAGAGGGTGGTAAAATCGTTAAAATAGTGGGAGGGTAATTCATAAAACTTAATGACCATGTTTTATGTCTTAGCTTATATCTTATATAGTTAGTAATGCATGTCTGTTTTCTTTTCAGTATAACTGCTATATAAAATGGTTTCGATGAAAAACCCGCTTGGTGCTATACTGGATAGCAACAGGTTCACCGGTCTGAACTACCAAGACTGGCTCCGCAATCTTAATCTTGTATTGGCTTCGGAGAAGCTCCTCTATACGATAGAGAAGTCGCCTCCGAAGGAAACCCCTGCCGATATCAGCCCTGAGGAGTTGATTACGCTTAACCAATGGCATGACGACGAGGTTAAAGCTCGATACTACGTGATGGCATCAATGTCCAATGAAATGAAACGGCGCTTTGAGAAGACAAAGTATGCCTCTGCCATACTTTTTCATCTCAAGGAACTTTACGGGGAGAACTCTCGACATGAGAGGTTCACGTCTGTCAAGGAGCTGATGACGAGCCGCATGCGCGATGGGACTTCGGTCCGCGAGCATGGGGTTCGTATGATTGGGCTCGTTGAAAAGCTGTCGGGCCTTGATATCGCGCTTCCACACGAGCTGTCGGTGGATGTACTTCTCCACTCACTACCCGCTGCATTTGACCCCTTTGTGGTCAACTTCAACATGAACAAGCTGCAAGCCACCCTTGAAGAGGTGGTGAACATGCTTGTAGTGTTCGAGGGGATCATAAAGAAGGACAAACCCGTCCTCCTTCTGGGTTCTTCTTCCTCTACGAAGAAGGGTCCCAGACGCAAGAGCAAGAAGCGTTCTGCTCCTGCAAAGGAGGAAAAGTCTGCCAAGAAGCCGAAGGCAAAGGCTTCTAAGCCAAACAAGAGCGAGGACGTTTGCCACCACTGCCACAAGGCTGGGCATTGGAGGAGGAACTGCAAGGAGTACCTCGAGCAGTTGCGAACTGCAAAAGGTATGTTCTATATTGAAATAAATATGTCTCTAAATTCAAATTCTTGGGTACTTGATACCGGATGTGGA
>KV010679.1:145495-176091 GCA_001598015.1 Dorcoceras hygrometricum | reverse complement strand
CATCAAACGACAGCTACGCTATCAGCTGTTGTCAACCAGACTTTATACTGATTCGACTAACAACTACCGATTACATAGCGTCAAGTTCCGATATTACCATTCACCGGAAGATGAACATTCCTAAACATACGGGAAGTAAACTCTAACTCAAATGAATCTAAACACAGTACTCTACTTCTATTTCTTCTAAGTTAGATATCAATTTCTTAACAAACCTATCTGATACAAAATACAAGTTGACCAGAATCTAACAATGCTAATGTAAACATATTGGCAACAAAATCTTACCCGTCGCCGCCGAGGTATCTGCTGGGGTTTCCTCAGCTGTCATTATGTAAGATCTACTGGTGATAAGTGGTCGCTTCTGGGAACACTCATTAGACATATGGCCTGGCTTGCCACAAGTATAACACACTCTCTGGCCAAAAGACACTGGCCTGAATGGTTTTTCTTACAGGTTGGACATGGAGGCCTAACTCCTGAATTAGGGACAGCAGAAATAGGCTGAACAACTAATGGTCCTTTTTCTTGAGACTCCTGCTGGTTATTATTTGGTTTTTTATTTTGCCTACGGTCCTTCTGTTGAAAAGCTTGTCTTTTCAATTGTCTCTCTTCTTCAATTACTTTCCAATCTTGTTCTGCCTGTAGGGCCTTATTCACAGCTGATCTATAATCTACGGGTTCTGCCAATCTAACATCATGCCTAATCATCGGCTTCAACCCATCAACAAAATGTTGTAGCTTAATATCTGCATTTGTCCCAATTAAAGGAACAAAATAACAACCTCTCTCAAACTTACGGATATAATCCCGCATAGACATCTCTCCCTGCTTAAGAGTTAAAAACTCACTCCTCAACTGTTGTCTTACATCCGCTGTAAAGTATTGTTCATAAAACACTCTCTTAAACTTTTCCCAAGTAAGAATTTCCAAGTCTACTGTTAACTTGGCTCCTTCCCACCATATCATAGCATCTCCTCTCAGCATGTAAATCGCACACCGAGGCCTTTCTTGTTCAGTCAGTTGCAAATAGTCAAAAATCACCTCTATGGATTTGATCCAACTCTCTGCTATAAGAGGATCGGTAGTACCAGAAAATTCCTGAGGTCTCTATCTTCTAAACATCTCCTGTGGATTTTCACGATTAATTATTCTTCCTAAGGTTTGACCATTCCCATTAGTGTTTTGGTCAACTAGGCGTTCTAACAGCTGAGCCATGGTATTGAGGACGGGGTTCATTCCATCAGACTCACTATCTGCTTCTGTAAAACTTCTTCTTCCTCTACCTCTTCTTGACATATCTGTAAGGGTAGCCCAAATCCACCACAATTCTATATGAGAGATTAATTTATGCTAAAACATGAATTTAAAACTCACAGATTTAGAAGCGGTTGAAGAGAGCTGCTCAGATTGGAAGTGTGTGTTTATCTCAAGGACCATGCTCTGATACCAACTGTAACGACCGGACTTTTCTCAAAAGAAATTTAGAAACTTGGGGTTCGAATTGAAAGACCCAAAAATTTCAATCTTAAAAAACATAAAAGTCGTTACTAAAATTCTGGACTAAATTGCGAATAAACACAATTCATTGCTGCTGAAATTGCGGAACAACGGAAACAATGAAGTGAGCGGAAGTAATACCAATTTCTAATAAACGCTTTTCATAACAAGTGAAAGAAATCAGCTGGAAGGGTAAACAAAGCGTTGAACTAAATCCTCAGCTGATCATAAAAACACACGTGGAACTGATATACCAGCTATAAAAATACGAGTGAATTTGCATAAATATTTACACCAAAAGTTCATTCAGATTTCTACAAAAATGAGGAACTAGAAATCTGTTAACATACAAAACCATAACTAAAGTTCTATACATCAAAAGAAAAGCTGAAAAGAACAATGGAAGATGTCCACGATAAACAACACTGTCCAACCAGCCACTCTCCATCCAGCTCCCTACTGCTCATTACCTGCACTCAATGAAAACTAGAAAGCCGAAGGCTCAGCAGGTAAATCTGGAATAGCAAAATCATGCAATAGAAACTGAAACTGGAATCTGGAGCTGAATACATACTGAAATATGAATACGCTTTGAAATGAACAAGCGCAATATATATATATATATAACTGAGAATTCTGATAGAAACTGAAAGCATAAAACATAATCAAATTCTGAAAACATTTTCTTTAAACATTCTCTGGAGCTGTGATTAAAATCACACTTGCGCTTTTCTGAAATTATGACAACACTTTAAACATTTTGGTCCAATTTGTTTGATCAAACTCCTAATATCAATCTCTAGCACTATGGCTCATGGTGAAGGGATATACAGATCCGTCGACCTATACACCTGATCCTTCCTCTGTTGAAAGGTCACACGGTTCGTCAGCCGCGCACTCACCCTTCTTCTGGGGACACTCTTTGTTGTCATAACTAAAAATATTTTCTAAAACATTGTTCTGCTCCTTCTTTTCTTTCTAAAATCTGTTTTCCTTCTCTCTTGCACGAATTACTGGTTTTCTCTCGTCTAATGATGTTCTGGAACTGGAAAGGATTTCTTGTAAAGCTTGCGAAGATGAAAACTGAATAAAAATACTACTTGAATCTGTCAGTTAAATCGAATACAATCTTTGAAATGATTCGGAATTGAATAAGGAATCGAATTCTGAAATTTCGTTATCTGTTGAAGAAAACGAAGAATGAACAGTAACCAACTGAAATGAACAGTACCAGTCTCAAGACTAATACCAGCTGAATGAACATTACCAGTCGCAATGAATAGGAACCAGTCGCAAGACAAGAATCCAGTCGTAAGGTCTTTTAAACAAATGTAAAGTGAAACGACGTCGTTAGCGCATAAACCAGTCGCTACAACCAGTCGCTACAACCAGTCGCTATGAACTGTACTTAAAACAATAAAGCAACTGCTGAAATATCAAAATGAATGCATCTGCTGGTGAACAGCGCATCTGCTGAATGTCACGAAGACAACGCAACTGCTGAATTCTAACAAAGGAATGCAGCTGCTGAATTCTAATAAAGGAATGCACCTGCTGGTGTTAACAAAGAAATACACCTGCTGGTTTTAGCAAAAGAAATGCATCTGCTGAATATGGATCTGCTGAATTTATGAAAGCAATGCATCTGCTGAAATATGCATCTGCTGAATTATGAAAGCAATGCATCTGCTGAAATATGCATCTGCTGAATTATGAAAGCAATGCATCTGCTGGTTTTCAAAAGAAAGAACTTTCACTGAGTGAGCAAGAAACAGAGTTTACTTGCCTGAATTCTTGAACACAACCGCAGTAGAAATCCAGCAAATCACCAACACTCCGATCGCCTCCTTTAAAAAGCTTTAAAACTTTTTCTCGGTTTCTTAGAGAGAGCACCGTTTTAACTAATTTGTTTTGAAGATATTGATGCATGAAGCAGCTTAAGATCCTATTTATATGATTTACAATGACTAAGGAAAGAAAATACGTTATATCAATATGCCAAATTCTGAAATAGGCGTGCTCTGTTTTAAACCAAATGATGCATATGAAAACCGAACAATTTTAGTTAAAACAAAAGGATTCGATCGACTTGCTGAAATTGGCTAAACAGCTGCTGCAATCGTATTCTAACATCTGAAATTTAGCTCTTAAATGATAAAAAGCTAAACAATATACATCTGAATTCTGAAACTCGATAGAAACAGAGTTTAAAAGAATAGCATTGAAATCCCTCAATCTCAAATCTTTCTAGTTTGTGGCCTCTAAAATATCTGGGCATAACAATAATCTACATCCACGGGAGGGAAAGAGTGCTATCTTTATTGATCACAAATGTACAGATATAAGCTTCTACTCTTTTACTGTCAAGAACACTTATCTGTTACAAGAAAACCACAAGCAATTGATCACCAGAACATCTTCTACACTGCAGGTACAAGTTCTTGATCACACTGCTTCTCCACAGTTTCTTCTTCTCCAGATTGGTGCCTTCTGTGTTCAGAGTATTCCTGATTTCCACTGATGATTAAGTATATGAGAGTGAGTATGTAGTCTGGTCTGTTTTCTGAAAATCCCGTTCCGTTTTATACATTTCCAGTGCCCAGAAACTTGATTTCCCAGTTCCTGACCCATACTCGTTTCTGCCCCATTTCAAGTGATTCTATTTGTTGGATTGATGACACCAACGGTTTTATCCAACTGCTCACAATTCTCCACCTTGTTATCAATCCATTTAACACTTGCTTCCCCTCCATTTAGCCTAATGCTAAGGCTTTATTCTTTCTGCCATTTTCATCAAGTTCAGACAGTGTTGATGTTTATTACCAGGGAGAATTTTGGTAAAAACATCTGCTGGATTTTCATGTGTGCTTATCTTCACCACTTGGATCTCTTCCTTTTCAATGACTTCTCTAATAAAGTGCAGCTTGACATCTATATGCTTCGATCTTTCATGGAACACCTGATGTTTAGACAAGTGCACTGCACTTTGATTATCACAGTGAATGTATATAGTTTCTTGTGTGAATCCCAGATCCTTCAAGAAACCGTGAAACCACATAGCTTCCTTCACTCCCTCAGTAACTGATATATATTCTGCCTCGGTAGTTGAAAGAGCCACCACAGGTTGCAACATAGACTTCCAACTGACAGCTATCCCATATAGAATGAACACATAACCTGTTATAGATTTCCTGGTGTCAATGCTGCCTGCAAAATCTGAATCCACATACCCTGTTATCATCTCCTCAACTTCTTTGTTTTCAGAAAACAACAACCCAAGGTTTACTGATCCTTTAACATATCTCAGTATCCACTTTAGAGCCATCCAGTGTTCTTTCCCCGGATTAGACATAAATCTGCTTACCAAACTCACAGCATAGGCTAAATCTGGTCTGGTGCATATCATAGCATACATGAGGCTGCCTACTGCACTTGCATATGGTACTGTCTCCATGTAAGCCTTATCTTCCTCAGTTTCAGGACATTGAGCCGCTGAAAGTTTAAAATGATTTGCTAGAGGACCTTGAACAGCTTTAGCTTGATTCATGTTAAACTTATTCAACAATTTTAGCAGATATCCTGTTTGTGTGAGCATAACAGTTTTCTGTGACATCTTCCTTCGAATTTCCACCCCAAGAATTTTCTTAGCTGATCCCAGATCTTTCATTTCAAACATTCCCTTCAATTCTGTTTTCAGCTCTTCAATTTCCCTCAAGTTTTCACATGCTAACATCATGTCATCCACGTACAGCAGTAAATATATGTTGTTCCCACTGAACAGTCTTTTATGATAAACACACCAATCGAATTCACTTCTCCTGAAATTTTGGCTGGTCATAAAGTCATCAAACTTTCTATACCACTGTCGAGGGGCTTGTTTTAAGCCATAGATAGACCTCTTCAATTTGCAGACCATAGGAGTTGAAGAGTTTGCTTCGAACATTTCAGGCTACTGCATGAATATCTCTTAATCTAGATCTCCATGTAGGAAAGCTGTCTTGACATCCAGCTGTTCCAATTCCAGATCCATCTTGGCCACTATAGACATCATACTTCTGATTGATCTGTGCTTTACAACAGGGGAAAAAATTTCATGAAAATCCAGCCCCTCTACTTGAGAATAACCTTTGGCAACTAGTCTGGCTTTGAATCGTACATTCCCTTCAATTCTGTTTTCAGCTCTTCAATTTCCCTCAAGTTTTTCACATGCTAACAGCATGTCATCCACGTACAGCAGTAAATATATGTTGTTCCCACTGAACAGTCTTTTATGATAAACACACTAATCTAATTCACTTCTCCTGAAATTTTGGCTGGTCATAAAGTCATCAAACTTTCTATACCACTGTCGAGGGGCTTGTTTTAAGCCATAGATAGACCTCGTCAATTTGCAGACCATAGGAGTTGAAGAGTTTGCTTCGAACATTTCAGGCTACTGCATGAATATCTCTTAATCTAGATCTCCATGTAGGAAAGCTGTCTTGACATCCACCTGTTCCAATTCCAGATCCATCTTGGCCACTATAGACAGCATACTTCTGATTGATCTGTGCTTTACAACAGGGGAAAAAATTTCATGAAATCCAGCCCCTCTACTTGAGAATAACCTTTGGAAACTAGTCTGGCTTTGAATCGTGGCTGCTCAACCCCTTGGATTCCTTCTTTCCTTTTGAATATCCATTTGCAGCCCACAATTCTTTTATTCTTTGGAGTAGGGACTAGTTGCCAAGTGTTGTTATTTTCAAGAGAAACAACTTCTTCTGCCATTGCAGCCTGCCAATTCAACTTATCAGGTGACATCATTGCTTCTTGGACTGTCAAGGGATCAGTTCCTTCTATTTCTGAGGCTGCAGTGAGAGCAAAAGACACCATTTTAGAATGTCCAAAACGTTGAGGTGGTTTGATTGTTCTTCTCTGCCTGTCTCTCACAAGCTGATAGCCTTGCCTATCAACAGATTGTTGGGGACTGGTTATGTTCCTTTCCACTAGTTCAGACAGATCATCTCCAAGCAATTCATCAGACATAGGAAGCCCCACCTCATTTTGATCAGTCCTTTTCTCAGCCTTTTCTGTATTTCCTGGAATAGATGATCTAGAGCTTTGCCTTAGAGGAAACTCATCTTCCTTGAAGATAGTGTCTCTGCTAACAAACGTCTTTTCTTTCCCAGGTTCTATACATCTGAGTTTATAGCCTTTTACACCTTCTGGGTAGCCAAGAAAGACACACTTGAGAGCTCTAGCTTCAGCTTGCCTTGGATTGTATGTGCATAAGCCGTGCAACCAAATGGCCTAAGGTGATCAAGAGCTGGTTTGCTCTTTGTCCATTTTTCCATGGGAGTGAGAAATCCTAAGGGTACTGAAGGGCTGCGATTTATCAAGTAGCAGGCTGTAGTAACAGCCTCAGCCCAGAAACTTGAAGATAATCTAGAGGTGAATAGCATACATCTTACCCTTTCCAATAAAGTTCGGTTCATCCTTTCTGTAAGACCATTTTACTGCGGTGTTCCAGGGACTGTTTGTGTCTCATAATACCCTTTGATTTACAGAATTCATCAAATTCTTTGAACAAAACTCGAGGCCATTATCGGTTCTAAGATACTTCAGCTTACTCCCTGTTTGTGTCTCCATGAGTGTGAGCCAATGTTTGAACTTTTCCAGTGCCTGACTCTTCAATCTCAAAGTATATACCCATACTCTTCGAGTGAAATCATCAATGATAGACATAAAGTATCTGGCCCCTCCATTCGACTCAACCTTGGAAGGTCCCCATAGGTCACTGTGAACATAATCAGAGCAGCCTTTGTATTATGTATTCCTGTTCCAAATCTGACCCTGGTTGCCTTTCCTTTCACACAAATTTCACAGAATTCCATTGCAGTAAGATTCTGTGCTCCAAGCATGCCTTGTTTTCTGAGTTCTTGAAGTCCACGCTCACTGATGTGACCAAGTCTTAGATGCCATAGTTTGGTTTGATTCAACTCTTCAACTATGCAAGCAGGTGCTTTAATGATGGTTTTACCAGATAAGATATACAAACCATTTATTAAAGTCTCTTTCATGATCACAAGAGATCCCTTAGTGACTGTCAATCTCCCCATGGCAGCTTTAAAGGAGTACCCTGTCTCATCCAGCACTCCTAATGAGATCAGATTCCTTTTCAATTCAGGGACATATCTTACATCTTGTAGAATTCTTTCTGTAGAGTCTTCAAGCTTGAGCCTCATTGTCCCTACACCTTTCACAGTACAGCTTTTGTTATTGCCAAGGATGACTTGTCCTCCATTCACTTCATTAATTGTTTCAACCCACATTTTATTTGGGCACAAGTTGAACGAAAACCCACTGTCCATAACCCAGTTCTCAGTTTCATTTTCTTCTGATATACATAGAACTTCTGCACTCTCATATCCATCCAGTGCAATAGCTAAATCCCCTTGATCTTTAGCAGTGTTCTGTCCCTTCTTTCTATCTGGGCAGTCTCTCCGATAGTTCCCCTCCTTGTGACAGTGAAAACACTTCCCTTTGAGTGGCTTGGTCTTAGACTTGCTTCTAGATCTACTGCGTGAGTTCCTCTTGTCATTTCGATGCTCTGTCCTTCCACGAGCCAAGAGGTTATCACCAGTTGATTGAGTCTGAGTTTCAGAATTCTTATCAGATTCCTTTGACCTTAAAGCCTTCTGGACATCACTCAATGATATAGTGTCTCTAGAATACTTCAGTGTTTCTGCGAAAGTTGCATAGGATTTTGGAAGAGAATTCAGTAATATAATGGCTTTATCCCCCTCTTCAATCTTGATTCCAATATTCTCCAAGTCAAGTAGCAGTTTATTGAAATCATCCAGATTGTCTCGGATTGCCTTTGAATCATTCATCTTATAGCCGAAGAACTTGCTTTTCAGATAGATGCGTTCTTGGAGATATTTATTCAGATAGAGTTCTTCGAGCCTGTTCCACAACCCGGCAGCAGTTGTCTCAGATGAAACTTCCCGTAGAACTTTATCATCAAGGTGAAGAGTTAGGGTGCTGAATGCCAACTCCATTTTATCAAATTTTTCTTCTTCTGAAAGATCTTCTGGAAATGATCTCAGTCCACCCAACGCTTTTGCCACTTTCTGTTGAACCAAGATCGCATATATTCTTCTCCTCCAGATTCCAAAATCCCCCTTTCCATCAAACCTTTCCACTTTCACCTTCGTAGAAATTTTTCAATTTCAAGATCGATCAAGAATCCTGTGCTCTGATACCAATTTGTTGTGTAATTGCTCAAGATTCTCGATGGTGATAAGCAATACAGTTTGATTTACACTTCTTATACTCTGTTATGCATGATATATATATCTGGTTTCTTAATTGCAGAATATAAACACGCACACAAGCAGTAAAAATTCAACACCAAATTTACGTGGTTCGATCAAGATGATCTACATCCACGGGAGGGAAAGAGTGCTATCTTTATTGATCACAAATGTACAGATATAAGCTTCTACTCTTTTACTGTCAAGAACACTTATCTGTTACAAGAAAACCACAAGCAATTGATCACCAGAACATCTTCTACACTAGCAGGTACAAGTTCTTGATCACACTGCTTCTCCACAGTTTCTTCTTCTCCAGATTGGTGCCTTCTGTGTTCAGAGTATTTCTGATTTCCACTGATGAGTAAGTATATGAGAGTGAGTGTGTAGTCTGGTCTGTTTTCTGAAAATCCCGTTCCCTTTTATACATTTCCAGTAGCCCAGAAACTTGATTTCCCAGTTCCTGACACATACCCGTTTCTGTCCCATTTCAAGTGATTCTATTTGTTGGATTGATGACACCAACGGTTTTATCCAACTGCTCACACTATGTATATTGCTCTCTCAATTTTTTAATAGTAAATAAGGATCATCATAAATTATTATTGGTCTAACTGATTTGCGTTAAATTATTATTGATTTGGTTGGATAAGTAATACACCGTTTGGTACGAGGAATATTGGATTGATTTAATCAATACAACCGGAAAAATGTACAAAGCACAAAAAGATAGATTATTATATTCATTGTAGATCTAATAGTTATCATTCATCCAAATACAAGTGTTGAGACAATAGTGATTATTAGATTCACACAATATAGCCTAAAGAATCGAAGACTCAAAATTTAGATTTTTATTTAAATTACATTGTTTTATTGATCGAAAATAACTTCAATTCACGAGACAAAGTGGAAAAAATCCAACGTGAGAACATATTTTCAAATATTAAATGTTTATTATGAACAAATAAGAAGATACTATGAGATAGCTTTTGAATTCCAAATTTCTTAAAATTGATTTACACCGAAACAAAGATAGCAAATACGAATAGCTAGAAAATGGCTTATTTGGAGGTCTTATAGATAGATTTTGTCTGAAACATGCAGCAATGAGTTGTGCTCATTGGCTCATAATTTTTGCATAAAGTTGTCCTTTCCTTGTTTGGCTTTGCCATCCGATCAAAACAGTTTTTTTTTCTAAGTTTATGTATAGTTGCAAAGTGATTCAGGTTCGGGCTCATGTGTTCATGAAGTACTAACATATAATTGATAACATGGGCGAAATCAGGCTGGGGGGCTGGGGGGCTGGGGGGCCTAGGGGGTATTGATTAAGTTTTTTTTTTATATGAAATTATGTATATTATATACTATATATATCTATGGCTTGGAAAAGCTAGCCTGGCTAAAGCCCAGGCTAGCCCCTTTAATGATTCGCCCCTGATTGATAACATGGGATAGAATACCGAAGAGTGTTGATATACAATATGAGTTTAAAAAAAAAATACATTACGTGTAAGGTAATTTACGTAATGTAATATTATTTGATGTTTGGTATTTGAATATTGAGTATATATTATATAACCAATTAGTAATCTATCATTCACAACAAACGGCAAGTACACAAATTGATTGAGATTCTGATTGTTACATGAGCCCTTCCTTTGTTAAATTGCTTATTTATTAGACCCTGTGAATATCATATATATGATGATGTAATTATGCTGTAGTGCAATAGATTGTAGCAGTAAAAAACAACGCGTATATATAGATCGAAATTGATAAAAGAAAAGATGCACCAGGCCACCATGTACGTTATATTGCATCACAAAACTCTAGCAGAATACGAATGCACGATGAATGCTTATACTAACTACTTCGTATCCCGCATCCTCAATTTACGGAAATGGTTTAACCATTCAAGTAGCATAATTAATATATATGTATGATCCTTTGAAGAAAAGATTCAGAAAAAAACCCCCACACTTTGTGTAATATTTACCCATCTTTTTCTATGCTTTTAGTGAAAGCGTGTGATTGTGGTCATTTCCTCCTGGTGAAGGAGAAGGACCAAAATTTGTGGGGTCTCAGAATTCAAGGCTTTCTGACTTCTGAGCAATGCTGTTTAAAAAAATCAAAGGAAAAAAAAAACTCCTTATTATTCTTTTTTTGATTTTGCCGGATCGTTTAATAATACAGGTGGGACATAGAGTATCTATTCTACATTGAGTTCCATGGATATGATTGGATTTCATGCCAGTATGTGTACAAACTTTAATTTGATGGATTTGCTGATTTTAATTGCTATTGCATGATATGTTAGCAGTTTTTTTTTAACGAAAAACTTTAGCAAATACTTGTAGCTGCGCACTAGACAAGTCATCGGATTACATTTTAGCAATTCTTGAATGGTTAATGCAATGTGGAAAAAAGATTAGTCGATTTTTTTTTTCAGATTACAAGTTCAATAGTTATATATGCAAACCACAAAGACATGATAATTAGTGCCCACGCTCCTTTTTAGCAATTCTTGAATTGTTACACAGTGGAAAAATTAGTCAAATTTTATTTTAGGATACAAATACATATTTTTAAATTACAAAGATATTGTTGGATCTGTGTAACAGATCATATCTTAATTTTGATAAACACAAAACCTGCTATTATTTTCCTAACTTTTTAATCGAGTGTACAGGTTCGAGCTGGTTCAGACAGACGCGAGCTGGTTCGGATCAGTCGCGTACCGAAGAAGAAAGCACTGTAGCAGATCAGCTGACATCATAAAAGAGCACTGAAGCAAGAACAGCTGCGAGCTGATAGCGACGAACTGTGCATATTGAGGAGATGTCCGAGCTGGAACAGTAGGGGACACCCAAACTGGTCCAGCAGAGGACATTCAAGCTGATCCAGCTGAGGACCGCCAAGCTAGTCCAGCAGAGAACCGCCAAGCTAATCCAGCAGACATCTAAGCTGATCCAACTTAGAGCGAAGATCAGCACAGAGGAAACCAGTTCAGAGCAGATTTCAGCTCGGGAGAAAAGCGTTCAGTTCAGAGATCAAGTGCAAATCAGAATTTAGTGCAGCGCAGAAAAATTCAGATCAGCTTAGAACAGTTCAGATATTAGAATAGATCAGCTCAGATTAGAACAAAACAGGATCAGCTCAGATCAGTTGAAGCGCAGGTTCAGATCAGATTTGAAACGCAACGAGTATCAGATCAGCTCAGAGCTTAGAACAGACCAGAACAACACAGAAAGAGTCAGCAGAGAGTCGATCAGCTTAGAACAGATTAGAAATACAGAGTCGATTAGTTTAGAGCAGATTAGAGCTGATCAGATCAGATAAGAAGCGAACAGCTCAGAGAAAGCTTCAACCAGACAAGATCAGATCAGAGCCAAGCAGTTTGAACATGAACGTATGCGAAAATCAGAGCTATTGTAGCTCGTGTTTTTCACAGATCTGATAGACTTCTGGATGCTAAAACCTTTCAAAAATCAGAGCTATTGTAGCTCGTGTTTTTCACAGATCAGATCGCGCGTGATATGGATCAGCACGCAGCGCTGCTCCGTGCTGATCCATCTTAGGCGCTATCTGCTGTTTTGTGATTGCGTGCAGTCCTTTAAAATTTTATAAAATACACGTAATCTGTTTCCTCAAAATTTTTCGATTCATGAACTGATGCCTAAGCTATGTGAGAGCTCATGATACCAGCTCCCGGGTCCTTTCAGATATGATGATTATTACTCACACTCTTAATGAGATTTGATCGTGGACCCGAGAATATTTGAATTGGGTAACAAAATATAAAGAACCAAATAAATATTAAGTAAATAAATTAGAAAAACTTTCCCTGATACTAACAAGTTTCAGATTCAACTTAACCATTAAGTCAAAGTCGGCAAAATTAGTCAAATATGATATATGATTATGTTAGTTTATTTTTAGAAGATAGTTATGTTGATCTTGAACAAAGAGAGATCTTTCAATCGAAAACTATTGGTAGTAAAGGGGGAAAACAGAATAAAATACTTTTATAATAATGATTAATTCTCTGCATGCCTTCTGATACAAAAATTAGTTATAGGTGGTTTCTTAAAGTGCGATTGGTTTGGTTTTAATAAGAGTCGGAGTCCACTCTCATAAAAAAAAAATAAACATAGAAACCAAATGAAAACAAAATCTAGATTTTTGATTCGGCTAATCGATTTTTAGGTTTCGAGATTTTCTTTTGGTTAAATATATTTGATACTTGTTAAATATGTATCATCATGATACATTAACCTATCTAAATTGTGAGTGATGGGAACACAAGTGTTCCTTTTCTTAACTAAATTATTGATAAATCAATACTGTACTATAAAATGACACATTAAGCAAGCGACAAATATTGGGGAAAGCCAGGGCCATCATGTTTTCCGAAATAAGAGTTGGAGATCTGTTTAATTTTGACAATGAAATCTAGCTTTTGGGCAATAAAAATTCAAAATCAACCTGATGTTTTTCTTTGTTTTTTTTTTAAAATTGCCAGAATACTAGGACATGTTTGGTACACATAAATGAAATAAAACGGAAATGGAATATATAAATATATTCCTTACTAATAGTTGGTATAAAATGATGTTTGGATGAAATACATAAATAATTATAGAGATGAAAATGATGAAATACAATTATTTTTAATAAGAGATTTATATTTTATTATTCAACATATGTAAATAATTGCTAAAAATTGTTTCTACTACTATGATTATCGTTTATTACAATTAAAATTTTTAAAAGATGAAGATTATATCCCTGAGCTTCTTTATCTCTTCACGATGTATCATCGTGATAATCACGTCCTTTAAGATGGACCTGATACACATGGCATATTGATCTTATCTCGAGGTGCCATTGCGATAATCACGCTTTCAGAGGTGGTCAATACGTACACGGAGCATAATCCCAAATCTCGATATTGGGCGCATATCTCGCCCAACGGAGTAAAAATCCAGATATCCTGCATTTTCTAACTGCCTCACACCTCCATATAAACTCAGGTTCGTCCCAATTTACCTTCACTTCATAAACTCATAAGCTTTCGCATATACTCTTGCTCACTATTCTCCCGGCCTCTCGACCTGATTTAAGAATCGGAGTAGCTTCACCTGAATCACTTCCGACATCAGTGGGGCTTCACCCGAATATGGGGAGATAAGAAGGAAATTGACAGAGAGATAGGAAGGCCCCAGTCGGGAAAAAGGCGACTCAAGGTTTGGCGTGAATCGACCCCAAAGAGAACCTCACTCGCCACGACCTGTCAGGCCGAGTGTTCTTAATCAAGAATTAAGCATACAATTAACAATAAAACACGAAAGTTTTAAGTGGGTTAAAAATTTTTGTTTTGGGTCTGATACAAAAACAACGAGTTAAAATAATCGAATACTCAAAATATGGAATCTAGTCCATCACTCGTACCTAACTAAAGAAAAGTCCTTTAAAAATAATTATATCTCAAACACATGCAGATCTAGTCCTACTCACGGTACATGAAAAATCCATGTAATAACAACATCCAATCTTTCATGGCAGAATACTAGGACATGTTTGGTACACATAAATGAAATAAAACGGAAATGGAATGTATGAATATATTCCTTACTAATAGTTGGTATAAAATGATTCGATGCTTGTTTACTGTTGGATATATATACTGTTCTGAAAGATTGGATGTTGTTATTACATGGATTTTTCATGTACCGTGAGTAGGACTAGATCTGCATGTGTTTGAGATATAATTATTTTTAAAGGACTTTTTCTCAACGGTTGTCCCATAGGGAGTTGAGAAAAAATCCATGTAATAACACTCCCTACTGGGACACTCGATCAACTCCCTATGGGGACCACTAGCTGACGCTCCACCCGATGCAGCTGTACTACCTGGATAACCTGCAATGGTCACAAACACGACCAAAGCAATCCCAAAGGGATGGGGTCAAACCACAAATCGGAGAACAAAATACAACAACAATCAAGTACGAAGGAGATATGCTATATGCTATGCAATGCATTTCTGGTAGCAAAAGATAACGGGTACCAAGACCAGGGATCAAGCAGAACGATCAACAAATACCATGCTGACTATATCGTCGAGAGTGCTGGAGCTAGCCGATCGTCTCAACGGCAAATCTGAGGTGGCTACATCGTCGAGAGTGCGGGAGCTACCTGGGTGGTCTCAACGAAAAAGCGGAGGTGGCTACATCGACGAGTGTTTAGCAGCTACCCGAGCGATCTCAATGGAAAAACAAAGCTGGATTCAGCCTAGAGATGTTCTGGGTGCCCTGAGCTAAGGGACCAGATTACGGGTGTTGTGCTATGCTGGTTGGTGAAATCAGCTTGGGTGCAAGCTGATGGTGACGCATAGTTAGAAAAGTGATGTTCGTGGTTTTCAGTTTTGGTAGCGAGGTAGTGCTCCGAGCTGAGTAAGTGAGATCTGAATGTGTGATTGGCTGTTGGCGAAGAACAACTTAGGCCTTGAACTAATAGCTGGCCATGAAGCAGAGTAATTCAGATTCAGATGGACTTGTCCAATGTCTCGATCTGTGCAGAGAGATCGTCGATAATGCCTGAGCTATTGGAAGTTATCAGCCTGGTCGTAAGCTGATGGAGATGTATAGCTTGGAGAGAATGTGTTGGCAAGGATCACTCTGTGAGCTGAGCTGGACGCTCTGAGATGGTCAGCGAAAGATGATAGCTGCATGGGAACTGATCTGCAAGAGTGATCAGTCTGGTAGTATGGCAGCTGTGCTGCTTTTCCTGGGCTGGTTAAGTGAGGAGGTATAAGCTTATCTGGTATCACTATAGCTGTAATCTGCTGGAACGTGGTCTATAGGGAGTGTGAGCTGTTGGGTCCGAGAGCTGGTCTGTGCATGTGTGCGTGCTGAGCTGTACTATTAGGATCGATTTACAGGGGGTGTTCGTGAGCTCCGCCACAACTCATGTAGGCTCTCACAGAGCCTAAACATCAACCTCGTAGCTACGTGCATTTCAAAATTTTAGGATTTTGAAAAACTAGCACGTAACTTGTAAACCAGATCGCCGTGAATCTGGACCAATAGCTCTGCGAGCTGGTCCAGATTACCAGTTGCTCTGCAAGCTGGTTTAACACTAGCAGTATGGTTTCTTTAACTTGAGCTGCAATAGCTCAGTGTTCTTGAATGTCAGTGCACCGAGATACAGATGGAGTTATGAGTTAAAGTCATGCAGAAATAACTCAAACTGAACTCTTATAATCGAAAGCTCTTTAAACAGTTTCAAGCGTATTAAACAAACATGCTATGCGTATGCATGTAAGTGCGGAAAGCTATAAAGAAAATACGCTGCATTTTGTTTATGGAAGTTCGGAGCTGAATCTCCTACGTTTCCCTTCTTCCAAAATCGGGAAGGATTCCACTATAAGACTTTTAGTACAGCGATCCTCGCTGTAACCCACTCCTTTGACCAGCAGCCGCAAGAACTCCTAGCCACACTACTGCACACCAGCCCGCAAGCTGCGTGTGTCTAACTCACTTCTTTTACGTCTATGTGAGAAAGGCTACACACACTTCTTTAACGTCTCAGTGTGAAAGACAACTAGACTTGTTTAACGTCTCTGTCCAAAGACTATAATGGAGAGTTTATATATTTTGATTTGCTCATTTTTCTGTATCGCTCAACTCTCGAATATATGAGTGAATCGTGTGTGAGATTACAGTGTACACTCAATCTCTTAGAGATAAAATCTCACACACTGGCTAGTGCTCCTGTCTGAGCTGGTTTCACCAATGTCTTCCCAGATCTTGTGTTATACGTTCTTCTGTTTTACATTTTGAATTTACACAACACTTAGCTCTTCTCTCTGTGCTCTTCTTCTGTTGTGTGCGCCTCTCACGTTGCTTGTGCTCTGCTCTTGTTATTTATAGCCTGACGCGAAGTTTTATCCGTTGGACACAAAGTTGTAGCAGTTGAAAAGTTTTCTGACGTATTTTTACTTTGCGTCATTTGGCTTTAAATACGTTGCAGGCTTTATTGACTTGAGATCTTTTCATCGGCGCTTTTGCAGCCTTTGCTAACTTCGAGCTCTGTTTGCTTGTACCTGATGTGGAAAATACGAAACAAATTAGTTTGAACCAATTAATTTGGTTTTTGTATGTTTGTATTCAAACTGATTTTTTCGTCTGAGATGGTTTTTCCAGATCTGGTTCCTCAACTGGTATCTTCTTCAAGCTGGTTGCCCTTAATCTATACTTGAGCAACTCTGCACTTCAATTGTAACGCCCCAAAATCCGTAGGACTGCGTATATGCATCTTGATTATTTTCATGAATTAATTGGCATTGAAATGATATGCATTGACTGATTTCAGTGATTTTAGAAAATAGAGGTGACACAGCTGGTTTCAGCGGATGACTCTAAGGACGATACATGAGCATATTTTAAATGAGTTGAAAATATCTTTAAGGAGGACAAATGATTTCTTTTGGAAAGAGTTTGGTGTTTTACAAATTAAAATGTTCAGAAGGAGATTTTACTAAAATTTTAGATATGTCATGCTTGTAAACGTAGCACCTTACCACTAATCCCTTTCATATTTTAAACCTGTTTTGAAAGTAAAGTATGTTATCATTTGCAAAGAAAATCTTTAGTGTTCTTCCAAAATATTTTCCAGAGAAGCTTGTGTTGTTGCTCGAGGAGGAGATTTATGCAGGAATTAGCTATCGTTGCAAAGCGTTGTTTAAGGCAAGTAAAAGCTGATCATTTGCTACACCATTTAAAGCATATATTGATTTTATTCATTTTATGGATCTGATTGCCTGTATGTTTGTTAGGACAAAATTTATTAGTTTTGGTGATAACAAAATAAGACAAGAATTTAACCGGAGATCATTTTTCAGTCGACGTGGTGTATTTCAGCAGTTGGACTATTCGTTGGAATTCAGCAGATGGTTTGCAATCAGTCGATGGTTTGATTTCAGCAGGTGTATTAGGTTCGAACGCAAGCATTTGAGTATTAGCGTGTTTTGCTACGGATTGCAAAACGACACCATTCGAGTAAGTTGGAACGAGGTCGTTGGAGTGCACATTTATATATCAGCAGTTGAGCCAGTCAGGGTAATCAGCAGAAAGAGTTCTTGAAGAGAATCAGTAGTTGCATTTGGATATTCCGTTAAAGAATGCAAAACGACAGTGTTTCGATAAGTTGAAACGACGGCTTTTTGAAGTACCGCCAGGATTCAGCAGATGGAGTTTGCACTTAGTCTATCGCTGGTATTTCAGCAGATGCTTTCTTTAAAGTAAATCAGCAGACAGTTGGTCACTTCAACAGTTAATGTATATTCAGCAGATGGCTACAGTGAATAATAACCATCAGGTGCATTCATTCAAATGTGTTCCAGTCGCAGTATCATTAACAACGATGATGGAGTTAGAGCTGGTTATCAATGTAATTTCAGGCTCAAGTTTAAATTGATTCAAATACGATCGCTTACTCAAAATAAGAAAAGATCATCAGGATCGTACTATTGCCTGGAATTAAGGAGACAAGGTAGGTACTATTTTGGGTAAATAGCACGATGTACAGAGGCCGTTTTTCTTTGTTTGCACGGAAATGGAAAGAAGACAAATTGGCTCTGTCAATGAGCAATTTTACCTTGTAGTGGAGCAGTAATTACGGAGTACTATTTTGACAATGATTCAAACGGGATTTATTTTCCTTTGAAGCATTTATGACCGTTGCAATCGAAGCCTATAGATACCAGGAGCTGGATTGAAGAAATGATCTTTCGCTATTATTCTATTGCGGTCACGCTGTCCAAATATTATCTCGAGCTTTCCTTACATTCATCATTACGAAGCTCAAAGACTTGAAGAATACAACCTTTGTTATTCACTGAAATATCTTCAAGTCATCCTCTGGTTCATCCTTTGAATCGAGTTTATTTGTTTAAGAAACCAGAGGATTTTACAGTACTCACATCGTGTATTCATTGTCATATTTTACTGAGTCTGTAACGAACTGGCTTTGTGAAGCAGTTCGAAAAATATACAAGTGTTGTAAACAATCAGCAGCTGCGTCTGCGTGTTAGATTGTGAAGTGTCTAGGAGTTCATTCTGTTGGGGTAGCCGCGGTGGATCCGGATCACGCCTCCCGGCGAGGCAGCGGAAGAACAAAAAATTGCCGAGAGACGATCAATACAATAAAAACAATAAACGAATTTATGACATTCATAGGGCGTTTAGATCACTACCTTGCTGGCAACTCGTGCCTGGCTCCGACCAGTTTCTCGAATTCAACCCCCTTCTGAACTCCTATTTACTTAGTGATCCTATTTCTGGGACCATCAGTTTCGTGCTTTATTATATCTTAATATGTCGATCTCTCATAACAAGATTCCTTGTTTTCGAGGGAAGAGTATGATGACTGGAAGATTAGGATGCAAGCACATCTAGGAGCCATGGATGATGACATGTGGTATGTCATCACAGAAGGACCGCTGAAGATAATGAAGCCAAATCTAGCGGGTGCTGTAACAAGTGGCGAGCCTCAGTTTCTTCCGAAGGCCAGACACGACTATATCAATGAGGATAAGAAAAAGGCGAATCTAGACAATGTGGCAAAGGACATATTATTCAAGACGCTGGACAAAGACAAGAACATTTTCAGCAAGATCAAGAACTGTACTACTGCAAAAGATATCTGGGAAAAGCTAACCCATATCTGCGAGGGCAATGACGAAACCAAAGAAAACAAACTAACAGTAGCCCCGAAGAAATATGAAGCGATCAAAATGAAGGATGGAGAGACCATGGCCGAGTTTGACGAAATATTTAGCGCTGTGGTGATTGAGCTGAATAGTTTGGGCAAAGAATACAGCAACAGGGAGTTGGCGTTGAAGGTCATGAGAGCGCTGCCCAAAGAATGGGACGTGAAGACAATGGCCATGAGGGAGTCAAAAGACTTGAACAAGCTAGAGCTGCACGATTTGTTCGCCAACTTGAAAGCATATGAGTTTGAGTTGGAGACAAGATCAGAAGCTGGACCCTCCACCTCCCAGCCGACAAAAGCCCTTGCTGCTACAACTGCTGAACCATGCTCACCTAGCACCAGCAAGTCTGCTGACCAGCTCAGTGACGACGTCATTTCCTTCTTCGTTAAGAATTTTGGGAAATACTTGAGAAGATCTTTCAACCCTTCTACTTCTTTCAATAATGTTTATAAATCTGAAAAAGTCAGTACTGATTTGAAATGCTATAACTGTGATCGTCCAGGTCATTTTGCAGCTGATTGCAATAGACCCAGGAAGGATGACAAATACAGAAGAGATGACAAGAGAGAAGAGCGATACAAGAGAGATGAGGAAGATGATGAAAGAACAGTTGAAAGATCTAAGGACAAATACAAAGACAAATTCAAAGAAAGGTCGAGAGACAAGAGGAGACAAAAGACCCAGTCGCAAGTATGACAGAAAAGTACTGGTTGCTGAGGAAAGCACCAAGAACTGGGAAGATAGTGATTCAGAATCTTCATCCAGCAGTTCATCCTCAAGTGACAGTGAACAGGAGGAAGTTCATTGTCTCATGGCTAACCAAACAGATAACAACGAGGTATTTGATTTTTACAACGTTGAACTTACACGTGAGTATCTAGTTCAGGCACTGAACAATATGGTCCATGAGTACAATACTCTATCTCATACATTTGAGGAAATCAAGGCCGAAAAAGCAAGTCTGAAAAATAGTTCAGCAGAATCGAGTTCTGA
Organism: Dorcoceras hygrometricum; assembly: GCA_001598015.1. NCBI lineage: Eukaryota > Viridiplantae > Streptophyta > Magnoliopsida > Lamiales > Gesneriaceae > Dorcoceras > Dorcoceras hygrometricum. Next base: position 155,523 of record KV010679.1, on the reverse strand, counting down.
CGAGCTTGAGGATACTGATAGTTTAAAGACTGAGTTGAGTAAACTGAGAATAGAGAATGAATTGTTGAGAAGTGAGTCCAGCGAGCTCAAGGCTGAAGTTGAAAAGTTAACTAAAGAAATGAGCTCCTGGACCCAATCAGCTCGTGCTTTCCACAAATTACAAGAAATCCAAAAGTCAGCACATGATAGAACTGGCTTAGGTTTTAGTAATAGCGAAAGCAGTGAAGGAGATACAAGTACTCAGTCACAACCGGTGTATGACAAGTTCAATAAAATGGGCTTTGTCAAAGCTGACGTGATATATGATTTTTGCGAGTCGATAAGATATGATGACCAGAAATCTTCCCAGTCAAGTCATGAAGGAAAAGGAAAAGATGGCATCGGCTATCAAAGGCCTGAGAGTTCCAAGCCCAGCTGGTTAAAGAACAGATTGGAAAAGGACAAAGAGAAAGCTGGTTCCAAGTCCTATGTTCCAAACCAGCAGCGGCGTAACTTTAGGAAGGCAAAATATGGTTGGAAAAAGACTTGGCCGTGAAGAGATCCTGTTGGTCAAAATGTCAAATCAAAACTCCATAGATCGCACAATTTTGCACAGACTTTCGTGGATCCAAAAACTGGGAAAACTGTGAGAGTGATTCAAGTCTGGGTCTCGAAAGGGATAATCCAATCTGGACCCAAGTAAAATTGGGTACCAAAAGCTTCTTGTTTTATTACAGGATAACAGGTACAAAGCAGCAGCTGAAACAACATTGTGGTATCTGGATAGCGGATGTGCAAGACATATGACTGGAAATAGAAAGCTGCTATCAGATGTCAAACCACACAAAGGCGCAAAAATTGTGTTTGGCGACAACGGGGAATACCTACATCATCGACTAGTTAGATCAGCAGGAACCTGAACAGTTTTGCCTTGAAGCTGGTTCTTCCAAGAGCTGTCTGTGGCACCAAAGAATGAATCACTTAAATTTCAAACACTTGCCAAGTTGAGTGAACACGATATGGTTTCTGTCTTGCCAAAAATTAGTTTTTCTAAGGATAAGATTTGTGCAGCCTGTCAGTTGGGTAAACAAATCAAATCAACTTTAAAAAATAAAGGCGGAAAACTTTCTACCCGCTGCCTTGAGCTCTTGCATATGGATCTCTTTGGTCCTATTTCAATCACGAGCTTAGGGGGAACGTCCTACACCCTAGCAGTAGTTGATGATTTTTCAAAATATACATGGGTGTTGTTTTTAAAAGCAAAATCTGAAACCGCCGACCAGCTGATAAGACTTTTAAAACGTTTGCAAAATGACAAATATTGTTCAGTCAACCGGATAAGAAGTGATCGCGGTACTGAATTTCTAAATTTTAAATTAACCTCTTATCTGGAAGATTTGGGAATAAAGCATGAGCTTTCAGCAGCTAGAACTCCTCAGCAAAACGGGTTAGCTGAGAGGAGAAACCGCACTTTAAAAGAAGCTGCTAGATCTATGATTGCATATTCCGGTATTTCTCAAAAATTTTGGGCAGAAGCAGTTAACACAACGTGTTACACTCAGAACAGATCAATGATAAATAGAATGCATGATAAGACCCAATATGAGATCTGAAATGGCAAGAAACCTGATATTTCATATTTCAGGGTGTTTGGATGCAAGTGTTTCATTCATAACAATGGCAAGAAGCATCTAACAGCCTTTGAACCTAAATCTGACGCAGGAATATTTTTAGTCTCTTCAGCAGTGAGCAAAGCATTTCGAGTGTTCAACAATCAAAGGTTAACGGTTGAGGAATCAGCACACGTCGTGTTTGATGAAACCAGCTTCAAGTCAAATTTAGCTGCAAGCTTACACGATTTGTGTTCACGTCTGGAGTCAACAAGTCTTGAAGAGTCAGACGACGACGTGCCACAAAGACAATCAGCTGAGGGGGAACAACCAGCAGTTGTTATAACGCACAATAATGTTCCACAGGACATGACAGGTCATCCAGCTGGTATTGATTTAACTAACGTAAATCAGCCGCAGGATCAGTGTCCTACTAGTTAACAAGCTGCTGGAAATGAAGCGATAAAGAATCAAGATGCTGCTCAAACAGAAGTTGCACCAGCTGGGAGCACACACCAATCAACATTAGAATCACCAGCTGGACAACCAGCCGCAAGAATAATCAATCGGCATTAGGACCAACTGCTGGACAACCAGTCGCGAGTCCTCTTCAATTGATAGCGAGTCCACCAGCTGGTGAACCAGTTGGGAGCACATCTAGACCACATGCTGGTCAATCAGCAACAAGCAGTTCTTACCAGCAGGAAGCTGACGCAGACACTAACTTTATTCAACATCAAATGGCGTCTGCTGATCCAGTCATTGCAAACCATCCAACAACACAGGGGGAACAACAAAGAACAAATCCCATTGGACTTGATCTTCGGTGGAATAGAAATCATCCACCTGAGCAAGTCATAGGTAATTTCAAATCCCCTGTTCGCACAAGATGCCAGCTATCTCAGTATGATCATTTTGATGCTGCATTTCTTTTGCATATAGAACCTAAGGTAATTGATGAATCCTTAGCAGACTCAAGCTGGATAGATGCTATGCAAGAGGAGTTAAATCAATTTGAATGCAATAAAGTATGGACACATGTACCTAGACCTAATAATCATTCAGTGATAGGAACACGTTGGATCTTTAGGAATAAACTGAATGAAGATGGAATAGTAACAAGAAATAAGGCTAGGCTGGTTGCACAAGGCTTTAGGCAAATGGAAGGTATAGACTTTGATGAGACCTTTGCACCAGTAGCAAGATTAGAGGCCATACGTATGTTCCTTGCATATGCTGCATATAAAGACTTCAAGGTCTTTCAGATGGATGTCAAGAGTGCCTTTCTAAATGGCGTCTTGACAGAGGAAGTGTATGTTGCACAACCTCCTGGCTTCATAGATCATACAAATCCAGATTTTGTTTACAAACTGGACAAGGCTCAATATGGGTTGAAGCAAGAACCAAGAGCCTGGTATGACACACTCACCAATTTCTGTTCAGCAGCAGCGACTCCCATGAGTTCTACAATTAAACTGGTTAAAGACGAAGCTGGAACTGCCATTGAGGTATCTCTTTATCGCGGTATTATAGGCTCTTTGCTATATTTGACTGCTAGCAGACCAGACATCATGTTTGTTGTCTGTATGTGTGCTAGATTCCAAGCAGAGCCAAAGCAATTGCATTACATTGCTGTAAAGCGAATATTGAAATATTTGAAGGGTACTCCTAACGTGGGTCTTTGGTATCCGAAAGACTCCGGCATTCAACTAATTGGGTACAGTGATGCAGATTAATCAGGTTGCAGGATTGATCGCAAGAGCACAAGTGGAACGTGTCAATTCTTAGGGGATCGACTGATCTCCTGGTTTAGTAAGAAGCAGACATCAATTGCCACGTCAACAGCCGAAGCAGAGGATCTTGCTGCTGGCAGTTGTTGCACTCAAATCCTCTGGATTCAACATCAATTGAAGGATTTTGGCATTGATGCTTCCGAAGATCCTATTCTCTGTGACAACACCTCAGCAATTGCGATCACCCAGAACCCTGTTCTGCATTCGAGGACCAATCACATTGACATCAGGCATCACTTCATAAGAGACCATGTACTAAAGAAGGACGTCCGGCTGGAATATGTGTCGACTGACCAGCAAGTTGCTGATATCTTCACAAATCCTCTGCCAGATGCTAAGTTTTCTTATTTTAGAAACATCTTATGTCTCCTTGAATTGCCTTGATTGTTTGTGTACTAACGCATATTGCAGGTTGTTAGCCATTGTTTCAATCAGCAGTAGGTCTATTGATCAGGGGGAACGATAAGACTATCGACTGAGGTAAGCCTCTCTCGTTGGGAGATTATCAGTCGTAGGGGGAACCAGGAGCTGATTTGATAAGCGTGACGTCAGCAGAACATGCTACGACTGGACATACTCAGTTGTTGCATGTATACTGCTGATGCTTATATGTGACCATCTCTTGCCACCCTCAACGCAATATTAAATCAGCAGTTGTGACTTTATAGCTTTGGCGCGAAACTATCTATTTTTGTACTTTGTTTGATTAAAATTTTGGAAAATATTTTATACCGTACGATCAAAATAGTTTGAAAATTTTTCAAATCATTTCCAAATATTTTACGCGCTAACGGATGGTTGACACGTGTTGTTACCATGCGATATGTCACATCGAAATCTTCTCTCTCCAAAAACTCTTCGCATTCTTTACTTATTTACCGTGTGTGTCTCTTCATTTTCTTTTACCTTGCATATTTGCTTTCTCTCGTATTTCTCTCTTGCGCGTACTCTCTACTGCAAAGATTTTACAGGCGTTCTTTTCGACAATCTACAATCAGAATGGCTTCTTCGTTCTACAGCAACTCTCAGCATGTTGATTTTTGTTAGAGTAGATGCCCAACTATTCTTGAGCATAAGTTCACTATAGGAACAGTAGATAAGACGTTGTTTAAATTTGTTAAGGATGATCATGTCTTATTAGTTCAGATTTATGTTGACGATATTATTTTTGGGTCAATTAACCCCAAACTGTGCAAGAAATTTTCCAAGCTCATGCAGGATAAATTCGAGATGAGCATGATGGGGGAGCTAACTTTCTTTTTGGGCTTACAAGTTCGCCAGTTGGAGAATGGAATATTAATAACCAGGCAAAATATACAAAATAATTGCTGAAGAATTTGGAATGGAAAACAGTTCAGCAGCAGCGACTCCCATGAGCTCCACAATCAAAGACAAAGATGAAGCTGGAACTGCCATCGAGGTATCCTTGTATCGTGGTATAATAGGCTCTTTGCTATATTTGACTGCTAGCAGACCAGACATCATGTTTGCTGTCTGTATGTGTGCTAGATTCCAAGCAGAGCCAAAGCAATCGCATTACATTGCTGTAAAGCGAATATTGAAATATTTGAAGGGTACTCCTAACGTGGGTCTTTGGTATCCCAAAGACTCCGTCTTTCAACTAATTGGGTACAGTGATGCAGATTACGCAGGTTTCAGGATTGATCGCAAGAGCACAACGAATATTGAAATATTTGAAGGGTACTCCTAACGTGGGTCTTTGGTATCCCAAAGACTCCGTCTTTCAACTAATTGGGTACAGTGATGCAGATTACGCAGGTTTCAGGATTGATCGCAAGAGCACAAGTGGAACGTGTCAATTCTTAGGGCTGGTTTAGTAAGAAGCAGACATCAATTGCCACGTCAACAGCTGAAGCAGAGTATCTTGCTGCTGGCAGTTGTTGCGCTCAAATCCTCTGGATTCAACATCAATTGAAGGATTATGGCATTGATGCTTCCGAAGCTCCTATTATCTGTGACAACACCTCAGCAATTGCGATCACCCAGAACCCTGTTCTGCATTTGAGGACCAAGCACATTGACATCATGCATCACTTCATAAGAGACCATGTTCTAAAGAAGGACGTACGGCTGGAATATGTGTCGACTGACCAGCAAGTTGCTGATATCTTCACAAAGCCTCTTCCAGATGCTAAGTTTTCTTATTTTAGAAACATCTTAGGTCTCCTTGAATTGCCTTGATTGTTTGTGTACTAACGCATATTGCAGGTTGTTAGCCCTTGCTTCAATCAGCAGTAGGTCTATTGTTCAGGGGGAACGATAAGAATATCGGCTGAGGTAAGCCTCTCGCGTTGGGAGATTATCAGTCTTAGGGGGAACCAATAGCTGGATTGTTAGGCATGAAGTCAACTGAATATGTAATGACTGGACACACTCAGTTGTTACATATATACAGCTGATGCTTATTTGTGACCAGCTCTTGTCACCCTCAGCGAAATATTAAACCAGCAGTAATGTTCTTACATTTACTGTACCAGTTGTGACATTATAAACATTGGCGCGAATCTATCTATTTTTGTACTTTGTTTGATTAAAATTTTGGAAAATATTTTACACCGTACGATCAAAATAGTTTGAAAATTTTTCAAATCATTTCCAACAGTGTACGCACTAACGGATGGTTGACACGTGTTGTTACCATGCGATATGTCACATCAAAATCTTCTCTCTCCAAAAACTCTTCGCATTCTTTACTTATTTACCGCGTGTGTCTCTTCATTCTCTTTTACCTTGCATATTTGCTTTCTCTCGTATTTCTCTCTTGCGCGTACTCTCTACTGCAAAGATTTTACAGGCGTTCTTTTCGACAATATACAATCAGAAATGGCTTCTTCGTTCTATAGCAACTCTCAGCATGTTGATTTTGACTCAGTTCTCGCCATGGATGACCAAGGTATGGTGTCCATGTTTCAAGATCTTATGGCTTCCGGCCTTGCAGGTTTTCTGGGATGCCCAGCAGTAATTTATGAAGCTGCTTTAGTTGACTTCTTCGAGAACGCTTCAGTTCGAGAGGGTGTAATTATCAGCACAGTGGCTGGGCAGTTGGTAGAAATCTCTGAGGAATGGTTCGCAGAGTCTTTTGAACTTCCAGTAGATGGCTTGGGAGATCTATCAGAGATTCCCAATGATGTAATTTTTGATTCTAGGAGCATCGTCTCTTTGTCGGGTGAGCCGGTAAGTCTGTTGAGAAGGATCAAATGAAAATTGAGTTTCGCCTTCTCTGCGACATTATGGCGAAAGCTATTTCTGTGAAGGCAGGGTCCTTCAACGCGATAATTGTTGAAAAGTTTTCTTTGATTACCGCAGTTGTATGTAGCGTGAAAATGAATTGGGGCCGTTTTTTGTTCGGCATTTTGAAAAAGATGGTTACTTCTGGAACGAAGCAAGCCAAGGGCTTTGCTATTCAGATCAGTCTCCTACTGGCAAATGTTCCTAACTTGGAACTGGGAGAAGCATCGGAGTTCCCCTCCTCCAAGATTCTAACAGACAAGACAGTTCATCGGTACATTGCTGTTATTGACAAAAGTGGTGCACAGGATGCTGATGTTGCACCTAAGGCGACGAAAGCGCCTAAGAAACTCACAGCGGCTGTTCCTGCTGATGTACCGGTAGAAAAACGAAAGAGGACAACAAAGAAGAAAGATAGTTTGTCAAAAGATAACTTGGAATTGATGGTCGTGGCACAGGAAGCAGTGCCTATACAAATGATTGAAGGTTCTACCGCTCCTGCTGCTGATGATACTGCTGACCAACCAGCAGCAGTGGATGCGTTTCCTGCTGATCGACCAGCAGAAGAGATTGAAAGTGTTGAAGGGATTGATGAGCAGTTGACAGCAGAACCAGCAGTTGAGGTTTCTTGGATAAATGTTGATGACCCAGAGATTATAATTCAACAAGTGCTTGATCATTTGGACTCTGTCACCGAGGATCCAGTCGTTGCAAAGGAAGATAGGGTGGAGACCTGGTTTGATAACGCCTTTGCTGAAGAACTTGCCACTGCTGGTCACGAGAACCAGGACGAGGATACGGCTGCTGGTGATGATTCCCCAGCAGCTAAAGTTGATGAGGAAGTCCCATGGTTTGTTCGTCCTTTTATCCGTGCTAATCACGATGTTGAGAGCTTATTTGAGACAGCAAGTGATTCCGAGAATGTCATGGACATTGAGGTCGAAAGTCAGGATCTACCAGTGGTTAGAGACACCGATGTTAGTACAGTGGGTGAGCAGGAGATAACAGCTTTTGGGGAACAGTTGATGGGTACAAATGATGAGTCTTCCGAGGATATTAAGGCAGAGGAGCCAGTGGAGAAGTCAGCTGATGAATTCATTGATGATGATGAGGCCAGGTCTTTGGAAGATATTCTTTTATCTATTCCGCTGGACATTCCATTGCCCTCTGTTGGCATGGAAATCACCAAGATCGTAATGGGTAAAGAGATAAAGATTCCAGAGGTTAATGAGAGGACTTGGTTTCTAAACAGCCTTCCTAAAATTCCTGCTGAGAATAAAGGAAAGGCCATTCTGGTGGAGAAAGACCCAATGAAGGGCAACCCAGCTCAGGAGCATTATTTCTTGATTTGTACAGATATTGACTTGCTCGTGGCTTTGCGTGCCAAGGTAATTGATGAAGTAGCTCAATTCTTTAATTCTTTCAGTTTGAAGAAACTGGAAACCATAAATATCGAGGAAATGTATAAGAAAGAGGAGCAAGTTTTGTCCTGGGGAGAAACAGAGTCACCCCAGTTAGCTATTCAACGGAAGTTGTACATTTTGCTCAAATATAGAGAGGTGTTGGTGCGGAAGTTCTTGGAATCATGGAAGTCCAATTTTGTGCCTGGCCAAGGATCCTCAGCGGTTGATCTCAGAGTTATAGATTTTCTTTCAGATCTTCACCTATTTATTTTGGAGGAATTGACTAAGGAGGCACGCGCCCATGGTCTTTCATGGAAGAATCCGTGTTGCTCCGGAGTTTTTGAAGGCGAAATTCGTGATCGTGGCGCGGTTATCGCCCGATCAAACACTAGTACTCGCTCTTCTTGCTGGATAAGAACCATGTTAAAGGTTGATGGTGCTTGGATAGTAGAACCGTGTGATGATCGATGGGTGACAATTCCTAGGCCAATTCTCTCGAGTGAAATTCCTCGCCAGTGCCAATATGATGACTCTCTCCCACCAGTGAATAATTTCTTTAAGACATTGACGAAGAGATGGGCTGATATTTGTTTAGAGGTTGTCGAATTTTGTGCTTCGAAAAGACTTCTATCAGTTGGCTCACTCAATTTTTGCAGAGCATTAGAGTTTGTTGTACCAGATTCGAGTTTTGATTCTCGCCCGCCCACAGTGTTTTCTCTTCGTTTCTCTCAGTTTTGTACAGTTTATATTCAATATAGTTTGTTCAGCAGATTGACTACCGCAGATATACAGATTTTCTATCTTCAATTGCGTTGAATAGAACAGCTTTCAGAAGTGCACAGATTTCTCAGAATACAGTCTCAGTTGCTCCAAGTGTACAGTTATCATTAGATCAGCGCCAGTCCCCTTCAACTTCTGCCGACAGTTCTTCCTCTTTGCATTTTGATACGATAGATTTAGATGCTACCGCATCCTCTCTACCATCTGTCTCTATCGATTTTTCTGCTGCTCTTGCTGACTTTCAGGTCATTCTATCGGAGCAGATCAATGAATCTCAAAGTGGCATTTCCTCCAGACTGCATAAGATTGAACACGGCCTTCGTGACTCCCTGGGCGAACAAGCAGAAGTCTTCAAAAATTTATTTCAGGAAGCATGCCAAGAAGGTCGCACTATTGATGATGTCCAGACTCTGCGCTTTAACGAATTCCGCAAAAATATTTTAGCTCAAAATTCTTCTATCTTTACCGGACTAGCGGATGTTCGAAAGGAGGTGCAGGAAGTAAATTCCAAAGTGGACATTATGGCCTCGCGCTTGAATGACGTTCAGCAGGATGTTGAGGTAACCAAGGAAGCTCTTTCTCACCAGCTTCTAGAATTTCAAAGTCAGGCACAGGAAAATCAGAATATTCTTCATGCCCAATTGAGCGAGCTTGTCAATTATATTAATCGGGGCAGTGCTGACAAAAAGGGGGAAAGTAGCAGCCGAGGACCCCAACAACCTCCGAATGTTCAAATCAGAGATAGTGGTACAGGCGATGGTAGTGCTGTAAGAACACCGGACTTTGCACAAAGGGTTGAAATGACGCAGAGACGCATTGTAGAAAGTGTGTTGGATGCTGATAGAAACAGCGAATCTCTTGAAAGACAGGCAGCAGCTGAACGAGATAGAGAAAGAAGGAGAAGGGAGGCGAGAATGTTGAAAAGAAGAAGAAAATTTTAGGATAGGACTTCTGTCAATTTTTTTTTGTACAACTCTTATGTACAATTTCTATGATTAATGAAAGTCTGATTACCAACAGTTCGTGTGCAATTTATTTGTATATCTTCTTATCTCGACTGCTGAAGTTTTGTCATCACCAAAAAGGGGAAAATTGTTAGGACAAAATTTATTAGTTTTGGTGATAACAAAATAAGACAAGAATTTAACAGGAGATCACTTTCAGTCGGACGTGGTGTATTTCAGCAGTTGGACTATTCGTTGGAATTCAGCAGA
>KV010679.1:120790-131530 GCA_001598015.1 Dorcoceras hygrometricum | reverse complement strand
GGACTTATCCACTCGACAAATGGTAACCACTTGGAAAGTCCGAACGAGGGTAGTTCGATAGATCACCAGGTCACTATCTATCTGAATGCTCAGAACATCACAATGTTCCCTACCAATGAAACATGGTACTTCGCATCGCAGATACTAGTCTCGAGCTTGGGCGGCCTTATCCTCATTTTGACGGCCCAATCGACTAGGAACATGTTCAGAATACACAACGACTATTAGATGTGTTCCATGATATTCGTCATACCCACTATCACATCTAACATGCGCTTAAGTGCATTCTAGATCTTTACTCAACACAATTGTAAATCATTACACACATAATGAAAGTAAAGAACGCCATATAAAAGAATGCGAATATCATATATATAAAGATTGTTTCATACAAGAGTCTATAAACCCACACGCCACAAGTTGGCTAGTTGGACATCTACTCTAACACGTTTTGCTATCATCAAATATCACCGGCTGGTTAATGTTCACTGTAGCCATCTGCTGAAATATATTAACTATTGAAGTGACCAACTGTCTGTTGATTTAAAGAATACATCTGCTGAAATACCAGCGATTGGCTATGCGCAAACTCCATCGGCTGAATCCTAGAGGTACCCCAAAACGCCGTCGTTTCAACTTATCTAAACGCTGTCGTTTTGCATTCTCCAACGGAATATTCTAATGCAACTGCTGATTACCCTGACTGGTTTAACTGCTGATATATAAATGTGCACTCCAACGACGTCGTTCCAACTTACTCGGACGGTGTCGTTTTGACTACTTCGAACACTGTCGTTTTGCAATCCTTAGCAAAACACGCTAATTCTCAAATGCTTGTGTTCGAACCTAATACACCTGCTGAAATCAAACCATCGACTGATTGCAAACCATCTGCTGAATTCCAACGAATAGTCCAACTGCTGAAATACACCACGTCGACTGAAAATAATCTCCTGTTAAATTCTTGTCTTATTTTGTTATCACCAAAACTAATAAATTTTGTCCTAACAATTTCCCCATTTTTGGTGATGACAAAACTTCAGCAGCCGAGATAAAAAGATATGCAGAAATAAATTGCACACAAACTGCTGGTAATCAGACTATCATTGATTGAAGATAAAGTACTAGTACAAAAGATTTGTACAAGTTCTATTATGACTAATATCCTCTTCTTCTTTTTTTTCGATCCACTCAGCCTTCGGATCTTTCTTTGTCTTTCTCTTTCTCTTTCCATTTCTGCTTGACGTATATCTGCCTCACGAATTCTTTCCGCGGTTTCTCCAAACTGATAGATTGTCCACTCTCTAGATTTTGAACATTCGGAGGCTGTTGGGGTCCTCGGCTGCTACTTTCACCCTTTTTGTCAGCACTGCCCCGATTAATATAATTGACAAGCTCGCTCAATTGGGCATGAAGAATATTCTGATTTGCCTGTGCCTGACTTTCAAATTCCAGAAGTTTTTGAGAAAGAGCTTCCTTGGTTTCCTCAACATTATTTCAAACGTCATTCACGCGCGAGGCTATAATGTCCACTTTGGCATTTACTTCCTGCACTTCCTTTCGAACATCCGCTAGTCCAGTAAAAATAGAGGCATTTTGAGCCAGAATATGTTTACGGAATTCGTTAAAGCGCAGAGTCTGGACATCATCAATACTGCGACCTTCTTGGCGTGCTCCTTGAAATAAATTTTTGAAGACCTCTGCTTGTTCGCGCAGGGAGTCACGAAGGCCCTGTTCAATCTTATGCAGCCTGGAGGAAATGCCACTTTGAGATTCATTAAACTGCTCCGATAGAGTGGCCTGAAAATCAGCAAGAGCAGCAGAAAAATCGATAGAGACAGATGGTAGAGAGGACACGGTAGCATCTAAATCTGTCGCATCAAAATGCAAAGAGGAAGAACTATCGGCAGAAGTTGGAGAGGACTGGCGCTGATCTAATGATAACTGTACACTTAGAACAACTGCTGAAACAATGGAACTTTGTACACCGCGCAAGACTGTTCTTTCTAAAGCAATGGAAGAAAGAAAATCTGTAATATCTACTGAAGGTAACCAACTGAACACACTGTAATCAATAAATACGGAGCAAAACTGAGAAACTCTGAATGCAAAAACCGGAGACTGGCGAGGAGCAACTCAAAAAACTGGTTCACCCACTGGCAATCCTCTACAAAAATTCACAGAACCAACTGGGAGTAGTCTCCTCGAGCTACAGAATGCAACAACTTCTAAATAGACATCCGCCCATCTTTTCTTTATCAATCTGAAAATTCACTCACCGAAGGGAGAGTGTCATCATATTGGCGCTGGCGATGGACTTCACACGAAATAATTTGTCTGGGAATTTTCACCCACTTGTCGGCACATGGTTCAATGACCCAAGTCCCATTAACCCTTATCATTGTTCTTATCCAGCAAGAGGAGCGAGTATTAGTGTTTGATCGGGCTATAACTGCGCCACGATCACGAGTTTCGCCTTCAAAAATTCCGGAGCAACACGACTGTTTCCACACAAGGCCGTGGGCTAAAGTCTCTGTTTTCAGCTCCTCCAACACAAGATGATGAAAACTAGACAGCCTATTCAAAATTTTCAGGTCAACTGCGAAAGACTCCTTACTTGGAATAAAATGCTTTCTACGTTTCTCCAAGACTTTCCGAAACAACATTTCTCTATACACCAACAAGATGTACCGTTTACGCTGCAGGGCTATGATTGTAGAGTCTGTACCAGCCCATGTGAGAACTTGTTCCACCTTGGCAGAGAAATCCTCCATTTGTAAAGCTGCCCACTTCTTGCGGCTGAAAGAATGAAAGAATTGTTCAACTTCATTTATCACCTTTTCCCTCAACTCGACAAGCAGTGCAATTTCCGCTTTAACCAATACAACCTGTTCCTCAACAGGGTTTCCTTTCACGGGGTCTTTTTCAATCAAGAGTTTCTTTCCTTAGTCGTCATCGGGGATTTGTGGAAGGGTGGCCAAGAAACAAGCCTTTTCATTTACGCCCGGGATTTTGATTTCTTTCCCAAAAATAATCTTTGTAATTTCGACACCAGCAGAGGGTAACCGAACCTCTGCTGGGATGGACATGAAAATGTCGTCTATGGACATTGCCTCATCGGCTGACTTCTCCACTGCCTCTGCCTCAATATCCTCTGAAGATTCATCATTGGTACCCATCAACTGTTCCCCAAAATCGGTCATTGTCTTCTCACCCACTGTGCCAACATCGGTGTCTCTAACCACTGGTAAATCTTGACTTTCGACCTCAAGGTCCATGGCATCCTCGAAATCACTTGCTGTCTCAAATAGTTTCTCAGTATCACGATCAGCAAGAATAAAAGGACGAACAAACCATGGGACTTCATTTGTTTTATCAACTGATTGATCACCACAATCAATCGTACCAGCGTCGTGGTGCTCGTGATCAGCAGTTGCAAGTTCTACATCAAAAGCTCTATCAAACCAGGTCTCAACCCTGTCAACTTTTGCAACCACTGGATCCTCGGTGACGAAATCCAACTGATCAAGCACTTGTCGAATTACAGTCTCTGGGTCATCAACATTTACCCTTGAGACCTCAACTGCTGGTTCTTTTTCCGGAACTTGAACTGCTGGTTCTGCTGCCAACTGCTCATCAACTCTTTCAACACTTTCAATCTCTTCTGCTGGTCGATCAGCAGGAAACGCATCCACTGCTGCTGGTTGGTCAGCAGTATCATCAGCAGGAAATGCATCCACTGCTGCTGTTTGGTCAGAAGTATCATCAGCAGCAGGAGCGGTAGAACCTTCAATCATTTGTATAGGCACTGCTTCCTGTGCCACGGCCATCAATTCCAAATAATATTTTGAAAAACTATCTTTCTTCTTCGTTATCCTCTTCCGTTTTACAACCGGTACATCAGCAGGAACAGCCGTTGTGCGTTTCTTAGGCGCTTTCGTCGCCTTAGGTGCAACATCAGCATCCTGTGCACCACTTTTGTCAATAACAGCAATTTACCGATGAACTGTCTTTTCTGTTAGGATCTTGGAGGAGGGGAACTCCGACGATTCACCCAGTTCCAAGTTAGGAACATTTTCCAGTAGGAGACTGATCTGAATAGCAAAGCCCTTGGCTTGCTTAGTTCCTGAAGTAACCATCTTCTTCAAAATACCGAACAGAACACGGCCCCAATTCATTTTCACGTTACAGACAACTGCGGTCATCAAAGAAAACTTTTCAACAGTGATCGCATTGAAGGACCCTGCCTTCACAGAAATGGACTTCGCCATGATATCGCACAGAAGACGATAATGGATCTTCATTTGGCTCTTCAACCCTGACAAAATCACTGGCTCTCATGTCATAGAAACGATGCTCCTAGCATCAAAAATTTTGTCCTTGGGCATTTCTGACACATCTGCCAAACCATCCACGGGCAGCTCAAACATCTCCGCAAACCATTCCTCAGAAATTTCTACCAACTGACCAGCCACTGTACTGATTATCACCCCATCGCGAACGGACGCATTTTCAAAGAAATCAACCAAGGCAGTTTCATAGACGACTGCCGTACAACCCAGGAATCCCTCAAGACCAGAGGCTATTAGAGCTTGAAACATTGAGACCACACCTGGATCGTTCATGGCGAGAACAGATGCAAAGTCGATATGCTGAGTGTTGGAGTAGAATGAGGAGGCCATTTCGAGTAGTAGATGGTCGGAAAGTGCGCCTGAAAAGGTTTGGCAAGAGTATACGCAGAAAATACGAAAATACTTCGAGAATAAGATATGCAAGGTAAGGGAAGATGAATAAGAAACGTTGTAGTTATATTAGGGAATACGAAAAGTTACTTGGAGAGAGAAAATATCGATGTGACGTTTGGCATGGTAACAACACGTGTCAACCATCCGTTAGCGCGTACACTATTGGAAATGATTTGAAAAATTTTCAAACTATTTTGATCGTACGGTGTAAAATATTTTCCAAAATTTTAATCAATTAAAGTACAAAGATAGATAGATTTGCGCCAATGTTATAAAGTCACAACTGGTACAGTAAATGTAAGAACATTACTGCTGGTTTAATATTTCGTTGAGGGTGGGAAGAGCTGGTCACAAATAAGCATCAGCAGTATACATGCAACAACTGAGTATGTCCAGTCGTAGCATGTTCTGCTGACGTCACGCTTATCAAATCAGCTCCTGGTTCCCCCTACGACTGATAATCTCCCAACGCGAGAGGCTTACCTCAGCCGATAGTCTTATCGTTCCCCCTGAACAATAGAGACACATATTCCAACCGGACGTCCTTCTTTAGCACATGGTCTCTTATGAAGTGATGCCTGATGTCAATGTGCTTGGTCCTCGAATGCAGAACAGGGTTCTGGGTGATCGCAATTGCTGAGGTGTTGTCACAGAGAATAGGAGCTTCGGAAGCATCAATGTCATAATCCTTCAATTGATGTTGAATCCAGAGGATTTGAGCGCAACAACTGCCAGCAGCAAGATACTCTTCTTCGGCTGTTGACGTGGCAATTGATGTCTACTTCTTACTAAACCAGGAGATCAGTCGATCCCCTAAGAATTGACACGTTCCACTTGTGCTCTTGCGATCAATCCTGCAACCTGCATAATCTGCATCACTGTACCCAATTAGTTTAAAGCCAGAGTCTTTGGGATACCAAAGACCCACGTTAGGAGTACCCTTCAAATATTTCAATATTCGCTTTACAGCAATGTAATGCGATTTCTTTGGCTCTTCTTGAAATCTAGCACACATACAGACAGCAAACATGATGTCTGGTCTGCTAGCAGTCAAATATAGCAGAGAGCCTATAATACCGCGATACAACGATACCTTGATGGCAGTTCCAGCTTCATCTTTATCCAGTTTAATTGTAGAGCTCATGGGAGTTGCTGCTGCTGAACTATTTTCCATTCCAATTTTCTTCAGCAGTTCTTTTGTATATTTCGCTTGGTTGATGAATATTCCATTCTCCAACCGGCGAATTTGCAAGCCCAAAAAGAACGTTAGTTCCCCCATCATGCTCATCTCGAACTTGTCCTGCATCAACTTAGAGAATTTCTTGCACAACTTGGGGTTAGTTGACCCAAAAATGATGTCATCAACGTATATTTGAACAAGTAAGACATGATCATCTTTAACGAATTTAAACAATGTCTTATCAACTGTGCCTATAGTGAATTGATGCTCAAGTAAGAATTTTGTGAGTGTGTCATACCAGGCTCGGTGCTTGTTTCAACCCATATAGAGCTTTATTTAGTTTGTAAACAAAGTCTGGATGTGTATGATCTATGAAGCCAGGAGGTTGTGCAACATACACTTCCTCTGTCAAGACACCATTTAGAAATGCACTCTTGACATCCATCTGAAAGACTTTGAAGTCTTTATATGCAGCATATGCAAGAACATATAGAGCTTTATTTAGTTTGTAAACAAAGTCTGGATGTGTATGATCTATGAAGCCAGGAGGTTGTGCAACATACACTTCCTCTGTCAAGACACCATTTAGAAATGCACTCTTGACATCCATCTGAAAGACTTTGAAGTCTTTATATGCAGCATATGCAAGAAACATGCGGATGGCTTCTAGTCTAGCTACTGGTGCAAATGTCTCATCAAAATCTATTCCTTTCATCTGTCTAAATCCTTGTGCAACCAGCCTAGCCTTATTTCTTGTTACTACACCATCCTCATTCAGTTTATTCCTAAAGACCCATCGTGTGCCTATGACTGAATGATTTTTAGGTCTAGGTACAAGTTGCCATACTTTATTACGTGCAAATTTATTTAACTCTTCTTGTATAGCGTCTATCCAGCTTGGGTCAGCTAAGGCCTCATCAATTATCTTAGGTTCTATATGAGAAAGAAAAGCAGCATCAAAATGATCGTGAGATAGCTGGCCTCGTGTGCGAACAGGGGATTGAATGTTACCTATGACTTGCTCAGGTGTATGATTTATATTCCACCGAAGATCAAGTCCAATGGGATTTGCTCCTTGTTCCCCCTGAGTTGTTGGTTGTATTGCAACTACTGGATCAGCAGACGCCAATTGAATTTGCTTTGTTCAGTTGTGCGTCTGATTCCAGTTGGTAAGATGTGCTAGCGACTGGTTGATCAGCCGGTGATACCGATTGATGAATTCTTGCGGCTGGTTCACCAGTCGGTGGTCTTGATGCCAATTGAGAAGGTGTCGCGACTGGTTGTCCAGCTGGTGGACTTGATACCAATTGAAAATTGCTTGCAGCTGGTTGTCCAGTCGTTGGTCGAGCGTCGTCTGATTGTATATTATCTTGATTCTTCGACGCTTCTCCTCCAGCAGTTGGTGCACTTGTAATTCGATCCTGCGGCTGATCCACTTTAGTTAAATCAATAACAACTGGATTACCTATTGGATCTTGTTGAATATTGTTGTGCGTTGTGACCACTGCTGGTTGTTCCCCCTCAGCTGATTGTCTTTGTGGTACGTCGTCGTCTGATTCTTCAAGACTTGTTGACTCCAGACGTGAACACAAATCGTGTAAGCTTGCAGCTGAATTTGACTTGAAGCTGGTTTCATCAAACACTACGTGTGCTGATTCCTCAACCGTTAAGCTTCTGCTGTTGAATACTCTATACGCCTTGCTCACTGCCGAGTAACCTAAAAATATTATTGCATCAGATTTAGGTTCAAAGGCAGTTAGATGCTTTTTGCCATTGTTATGAATGAAGCACTTGCATCCAAACACCCTGAAATAAGAGATATCAGGCTTCTTGCTATTCCAGATCTCATAGGGGGTTTTATCGCGCATCTATTAATCATTGATCTGTTTTGAGTGTAACACGCTGTGTTAACTTCTTCTGCCCAGAATTTTTGAGAAATTCCGGAATATGCAATCATAGCTCTAGCAGCCTCTTTAAGAGTGCGGTTTCTCCTTTCAGCTAACCCATTTTGCTGAGGAGTTCTCGCTGCTGATAGCTTATGTTTTATTCCCAAGTCCTCCAGATAAGAAGTTAATTTAACATTTAGAAATTCAGTACCACGATCACTTCTTATCCGGTTGACTGAACAAGATTTGTCATTTTGCAATCGTTTTAAAAGTCTTATCAGCTGGTCGGCGGTTTCAGATTTTGCTTTTAAATATAACACCCAAGTATATTTTGAAAAATCATCAACAACTGCAAGGGTGTATGACATTCCCCCTAAGCTCATGACTGAAATAGGACCAAAAAGATCCATGTGCAATAGCTCAAGGCAACGGGTAGAACGTTTTCCGCCTTTATTCTTGAAAGTAGATTTAATTTGTTTTCCCAGCTGACAAGCTGCACAAATCTTGTCCTTAGAAAAGCTAATTTTCGGCAGACTAGAGACCATATCATGTTGACTCAATTTAGCAATTGTTTTGAAATGCAAATGATTCATTCTCTGGTGCCACAACCAGCTCTTGGAAGAGCCAGCTGCAAGGCACAACTGTTCAGGTTCCAGCTGATCTGACTAGTCGATGATGTAGGTATTTCCCCGAACGTTTACCTACCAACACAGTCAGACCATTTGGACTCTGAACCGTTCATGTGTGTTGTTGAAACTGAACTGTGTAACCTTTGTCACACAGCTGACTAATGATAATCAAATTTTATTTAAGGTTATCAACAACAAGGACATCAGAAATAGAGATGTTACCATGGATAAGCTTACCCTTACCCACAGTGTTACCGTAAGCGTTGTCGCCAAACATGATTTTAGCTCCTTTGTGAGGAATCACGTCTGTTGCTTTCTATTTCCTGTCATGTGTCTTGCACATCCGCTATCCAGGTACCACAAAGTTGCTTCAGCTGCTGCTTTGTACCTGTTATCCTGCAATCAAACAAGTAGCTTTTGGTACCCAATTTTACTTGGGTCCAGATTGGATTACCCCTTTCGGGACCCAAACTTGAATTACTTACGGTCTTTCCGGTGTGTGGGTCCACAAAATTCTGTGCAAAATTGTGTGATCTATGGAGTTTAGATTTGACATGTTGACCAACAGGATCTCTTCTCGGCCAAGTCTTTTTCCAACCATATTTTGCCTTCCTAAAGTTACGCCGCGGCTGGTTTGGAACATAGGACTTGGAACCAGCTTTCGCTTTGTCCTTGTCCAATCTGTTGGGGAACCATGGCGGATCCGGATCCCGTCTCCCGGCGAGGCAGCGAAAGAATAAAATTAGGCCGGGAAACGTTCAATACAATTAAAACAAGTGCAAACTATGAACCATTCATAGGGCGTTTAGTCAATTACCTTGCTGGCGACTTGCGCCTGGCTCCAACTGGAATTATAAGAAGACCGGCTCTTCACGGTAGGCGGCTGTAGATTCGTCAATCAGGTCCACGATCGGAAGGGGAGACTCCTTCGTCAGCCTGCACTAGAAGGCCTGACGAGATCAGCACGGACGGATTCACCTCGAAAAGGTTGGCCGGAACAAATTCCGGCAAGGGAGGCGGCGGCGGCGGCGACAAGCGGCGGCCGTACGTGAGGTTTTGTGGAGGAGGGGGCGGCGGCTTTTAGTGATGGAGACTAGGGTTAATTGTGATGTCTTACAATGATCAAAGCCCTAAGTCATCTTAATTAAATTAAGTTGCTAGATGGGCTTGAACCGGCCCAATGGACTTGGGTCATACCCAGGTCCATGTGAACATTCGGTTCATATAATTCATTGCGGTTTCATCATAACTCCGATCGACGATCAGATTGGACCGATCGACTCAGTTTCCAAAACTGAATATTATGATCTGAAAAACCATTTTTCAGAACCCCAGTGCAAATGACCGTTTTGCCCCTCAACAGCGGAAATCACGATTTGACCCCTGTTGACTTTTAGGAAGTCGCACTCCCTAGAATCCTCCTCCTATGCTCAACACATTGAGCTCAGTATCCGTGCGGAAATCTTGAATCCAGTACTTGTGTGACCCTCAATGGTTCAGGGATACAGCTAGTCGTGGGCCCACAACCATTGTGGCTCCGGAATCACAATTCCGGACTTGCCAATCGGATCATGGTAAGAGCGTCTAGCAACATCGCCCCATGATCCCCTAGGTATCACTGATAGTGCCTGCAAGAACCAGTTGGTCGTGGTTAGCGTACAGTACGGTCCTTTCAATCCATATATCCCGATCAGATCAACGACCATTGGTAAATCGAGAGTCGTTAGAGATCCGATAGCTATGCATACATCTTGGAGATCGAATAGTGACATTGCGAGTGTAACTAGGTAAACCCATTTACCTAAAATACTTCTAGTACTCTGGCCAGAGATTTATACACTATTATCCCCTCAGATAGCATAGGATATCCACGCATGTCTGCGAGCGGTGAATCCTCGACAACGATGCATCGGGGTCTCACCCAATCCCGCCGCCTAATGACCCCAAGTGAGTCGGCAAACGGGTCAAAGTGAGACGCCTATCATGTAGAGTCTCAATGACGTTTCGAGTCGTGAGGACTAATCAGTACAACCAAGACCTCGGGCTTATCCACTCGATAAATGGAAACCACTTGGAAAGTCCGAACGAGGGTAGTTCGATAGATCACCAGGTCACTATCCATCTGCATGCTCAGAACATCACAATGTTCCCTACCAATGAAACATGGTACTTCGCATCGCAGATGCTAGTCTCGAGCTCGGGCGGCCTTATCCTCATTTTGACGGCCCAATCGACTAGGAACGTGTTCAGAATGCACAGTGACTATTAGATGTGTTTCATGATAGCCGTCATACCCACTA
>KV010679.1:105772-116029 GCA_001598015.1 Dorcoceras hygrometricum | reverse complement strand
ATTTAAATTCCCTTTAGTTTATCGAATAAACATTTATCTTGATATAAGTTTTAAATCATATTTAAAACGAGGGATTTTATTTTTGAAAATTTGGTCTCATGCAGATATTTTAAATCAAATTTAAAACATGCGGATTCAACTAACTATATATCACATATATTAACATTTGGATGATCGATCGCGAGAGCTATGCGGTCCGTGGTTGCCAGCCACGGACCTGGGTCTAATCCTAGGGGTAATGCAACATGCAATGCAATCCTATTACAATTCTTCCGGTTTTACAGATCTTCGGTCTTATATCTTTGATCGTCATTGTCCACCGTCTTCGGATGTCCTCCCACTAAATCTAGTAAATTACATTTAAATATACCATGACATATAAGGGATACATTTTTCAAGGGGTGGGAACGGGCCACAAACAGGCCCACTTAAAATGATAATCAATAATATTTACAAACCGAAATAATAAAAACCTATCGCATACACCTAACACATTGGGCACGGCTCTCGATCATCCCAATCATGCAATCAATCTAATTAATATGCATAAATATAAATAATCAAATTATTTATCGCAAAATCATATTTCAATCATAAAATCGTATTTTATAATAAAATCGCATTTTGTCGATAAAATCAAATTTTAATCAACAAAATCATATTTTAATTATAAAATCATATTTTACAATCAAAATCATATTTTGCTATTTTAATTGCATCAAATTTGGCCTAAAACAATTTTGGGCCCAAAAAACTCAAAATTTCAAAATCGACCCAAAATCGGCCCGATATCGAATATCGGCCCGAAAACTACATGGGCTGCCCGGGATAGGCCCGAACCAATGCATCACTGTCGGAAGATCGCCGGACGGTGGCCGCACGGCGGCGGCCGCCGCGGCATGTCGCGCGCGGCACAAGGCCGCACGCGGCCACGACTCGCGAGGCGCAACCGCGCGATGCGCCCAACAATTGGCGCATCTCGTTGCGCGATACCAGCAGCAGCGTCCGACCATCTCTCGGCCTCCATTGCACAACCAGTAGCACAACATATTGCGCTAAAACAGCGGCCAATGAGTCGGCCACCAGCATGCATCGGCGGCAACATGATGTGCGGCCCGCGCGATTAAACGCGCGCTCATGCGCGCATGGTGTCTAGCGCCGCCGAGTGCGGCGGCGGCCGGCAGGCCGAGAAACAAAAATTTTGTTTTGATTAAATCTGAAAATCGAGATTAGATACAATTATGGCACAATTGTATTGAAGGATCCGAGCCATAGCTCTGATACCACTGTTGGGGAACCATGGCGGATCCGGATCCCGTCTCCCGGCG
Source organism: Dorcoceras hygrometricum (assembly GCA_001598015.1). Classification (NCBI taxonomy): domain Eukaryota; kingdom Viridiplantae; phylum Streptophyta; class Magnoliopsida; order Lamiales; family Gesneriaceae; genus Dorcoceras; species Dorcoceras hygrometricum. The sequence continues at coordinate 114,701 of KV010679.1, read as the reverse complement.
AGGCAGCGGAAGAATAAAATTAGGCCGGGAAACGTTCAATACAATTAAAACAAGTGCAAACTATGAACCATTCATAGGGCGTTTAGAAAGTTACCTTGCTGGCGACTTGCGCCTGGCTCCAACGGAATTATAAGAAGACCGGCTCTTCACGGTAGGCGGCTGTAGATTCGTCAATCAGGTCCACGACCGGAAGGGAGACTCCTTCGTCAGCCTGCACTAGAAGGCCTGAAGAGATCGGCGCGGACGGATTCTCCTCGTCAAATTTGGCCGGAACAATTCCGGCGAGGGAGGCGGCGGCGGCGGCGGCGGCGACAAGCGGCGGCCGTACGTGAGGTTTTGTGGAGGAGGGGGCGGCGGATTTTAGTGATGGAGACTAGGGTTAATTGTGATGTCTTACAATGATCAAAGCCCTAAGGCATATTAATTAAATTAAGTTGCTAGATGGGCTTGAACCGGCCCAATGGACTTGGGTCATACCCAGGTCCATGTGAACATTCGGTTCGTTTAATTCATTGAGGTTTCATCATAACTCCGATCGACGATCAGATCGGACCGATCGACTCAGTTTCCAAAACTGAATATTATGATCTGAAAAACCATTTTTCAGAACCCCAGTGCAAAATGACCGTTTTGCCCCTCAACAGTGGAAATCACGATTTGACCCCTGTTGACTTTTAGGAAGTCGCACTCCCTAGAATCCTCCTCCTATGCTCAACACATTGAGCTCAGTATCCATGCGGGAATCTCGAATCCAGTACTTGTGTGACCCTCAATGGTTCAGGGATACAGCTAGTCGTGGGCCCACAACCATTGTGGCTCCGGAATCACAATTCCGGACTTGCCCATCGGATCATGGTAAGAGCGTCTAGCAACATCACCCCATGATCCCCTAGGTATCACTGATAGTGCCTGCAAAAACCAGTTGGTCGTGGTTAGCGTACAGTATGGTCCTTTCAATCAATATATCTCGATCAGATCAACGACCATTGGTAAATCGAGAGTCGTTAGAGATCCGATAGCTATGCATACATCTTGGAGATCGAATAGTGACATCGCGAGTGTAACTAGGTAAACCCATTTACCTAAAATACTTTTAGTACTCTGGCCAGAGATTTATACACTATTATCCCCTCAGATAGCATAGGATATCCACGCATGTCTGCGAGCGGTGAATCCTCGACAACGATGCATCGACTCCTACATGCATCAGGGTCTCACCCAATCCCGCCGCCTAATGACCCCAAGTGAGTCGGCAAACGGTTCAAAGTGAGACGCCTATCATGTAGAGTCTCAATTACGTTTCGAGTCGTGAGGACTAATCAGTACAACCAAGACCTCGGACTTATCCACTCGACAAATGGTAACCACTTGGAAAGTCCGAACGAGGGTAGTTCGATAGATCACCAGGTCACTATCCATCTGCATGCTCAGAACATCACAATGTTCCATACCAATGAAACATGGTACTTCACATCGCAGATGCTAGTCTCGAGCTCGGGCGGCCTTATCCTCATTTTGACAGCCCAATCGACTAGGAACGTGTTCAGAATGCACAGTGACTATTAGATGTGTTTCATGATAGCCGTCATACCCACTATCACATCTAACATACACCATAGTGCATTCTAGGTCTTTACTCAACGCAATTGTTAATCATCATACAACACAATGAAAGTAAAGAACGCCATAAATAAATGCAAATATCATATATAAAGATTGTCATATATAAGAGTCTATAAACCCACACGCCACAAGTTGGCTAGTTGGGCATCTACTCTAACACAATCTGTTCTTTAACCAGCTGGGCTTGGAACTCTCAGGCATTTGATAGCCGATGCCATCTTTTCCTTTTCCTTCATGACTTGACTGGGAATATTTTTGGTCATCATATCTTATCGACTCGCAACAATCATATATCACGTCAGCTTTGACAAAGCTCCTTTTATTGAACTTGTCATACACCGGCTGTGACTGAGTACTGGTCTCTCCATCGCTGCTATTACAATTGAAACCCAAACCGGTTCTATAATTTACTGGTTTTTGGCTTTCGTACAGCTTGTGGAGAGAACGAGAAGACTGATTCCTGGCGCTCACTACTTGATTCAATGTTTCTATTTCAGCTTGGAGCTCACTGGTCTCATCTTTCAACATCTCATTCTCAGCTGTTAGCCTACTCAACTCAGTCTTTAAACTGTCAACGTCCTCAAGCTCAACAGAACTTGATTCAGCCGAACTATTTTGCAAACTTATGTTTTCAGCCTTCACTTCCTCGAATGAGCGAGAAAGCTTCCTGTACTCTTTGACCATGTCATTTAGTGCAGTGAAAAGGTCATCACGTGTAAATTCAGCGTTGGAAAAATCAAATACCTCGTCGTCATCCACCTGGTCAGCCATGAGATAATGAACTTCCTCCTGTTCACTGTCACTAGAAGAGGAACTGCTGCTGGATGACTCTGAGTCGCTGTCTGCCCAGTTCTTGGTGCTTTCCTCAGCAACCAAAACTTTCCGGTCATGCTTGCGGTTGGGTCTCTTGTTGCTGTTATTCCTCATCTGCCGGTCCTTTGATCTTTCTTTGAATTTGTCCTTGGACTTCTCTTTGGACCTATCAACAGTTCTTTCATCATCTTACTCCTCTCTTTTGTGTCGCTTATCCTTCTTGTTGTCTCGTCTGTATCTGTCATCTTTCCTGGGTCTGTTGCAATCAGCAGCAAAATGACCTGGACGATCACAGTTATAGCATATTAAGTCAGATGCAACTTTATCAGATTTATTAAAATTATTGTAAGGAGAGGAAGGGTGGAAGGATCTTCTCATAAATTTCCCAAACTTCTTGACGAAGAGGACATTTGCATCGTCGCTGAGCTGGTCAGCAGACTTTGCTGGTGCTAGGAGAGCATGGTTCAGCAGTTGCAGCAGCAAGGGCTTTCGTCGGCTGGGAGGTTGATGGACCAGATTCTGATCTGTTTCCAGTTCAAATTCGTATGCCTTCAAATTATCGAATAGATCATGGAGTTCCAGCTTGTTCAGGTCCTTCGACTCCCTCATGGCCATTTTCTTCACGTCCCATTCTTTGGGTAGCGCTCTCATGACCTTTAGTGCCAACTCCCTGTTGCTATATTCTTTTCCAAGACTGTTCAGTTCGATCACCACAGCGCTGAATCTTTCGTCGAACTCAGCCATAGTCTCTCCATCCTTCATTTTGATTGATTCATATTTTTGCTACGCCACGGTCAGCTTGTTCTCTTTCGTTTCATCATTTCCTTCGCATATCTGGGTCAGCTTTTCCCAGATGTCTTTTGCTGTAGGACAATTCTTGACCTTGCTGAACATATTCTTGTCTTTGTCCAGTGTCTTGAATAATATGTCCTTTGCTACATTGTCTAGATTCGCCTTTTTCTTGTCCTCATTCGTGTACTCATGTCTGGCTTTCAAGAGAAACTGAGGCTCGCCACTTGTTACAGCAACCGCCAGATTTGGTTTCATTATTTTCAACGGTCCTTCTGTGATGACATACCACATGTCATCATCCATGGCCGCTAGATGTGCTTGCATCCTAATCTTCCAGTCATCATACTCTTCCCTCGAAAACAAAGGAATCTTGTTGTGAGAGATCGACATATTTAGATAATATAACGCACAAAAAGATAGTTGTTCAATAACTGAGATGTGCCTGCTCTGATACCACTTGATGGTCCCAGAAATAGGATCAATAAGTAAATAGGAGTAAAGAAGGGGGGGTTGAATGAACTCCTTCGATTTTTGAAATCTTTTAAAATGTTTTGCAGCACAGCTTAACTTAAGTCCGAGTTACCAGACTTAAGGTATCTCAGTTTTATGCAAGTTTCTCGGTTAACTTGAAAAGTGCGGAAGAAAACCGATTGACTTGTGAACAATAGATAAACACAATATATAAGTGCAGTATGTAAAAGATAAGGATTCAGGATTTGTTTCTGGAAGTTCGGATATAAATATCCTACGTCTCCCCTTCTTCCTCCTCGGAAGGTATCACTTGAAGATTTGGTGATTACAGGCCTTCTGCAACCAACCGATCACACAAGCAGCACTTGTATGAACTCCTAGACACTTCACAATCTAACACGCAGACGCAGCTGCTGATTGTTTACAACACTTGTATATTTTTCGAACCGTTTCACAAAGCCAGTTCATTACAGACTCAATTGATTTAACAATGAATACAAAGCTATGAGTACTGTAAAATCTCTGGTTTCTTAAACAAAGAAACTCGATTCAAGGAATGAACCAGAGATTGAAACTCGAAGGTATAATAATGAATATCAATGAATGAAGATTCTTCGAGTGGTTGAGCTTTTTGAATGCTTTCAACGAAGTGTAAGCTCTAGAGAGATTTTGACAGCGTGACCGCAATATGATAATAGCGAAGGATGGTTTCTTCAATCCAGCTCCTGGTATTTATAGGCTTCGATTGCAACGGTCATAAATACTTCAAAGGAAAATAAATCCCATTTGAATCACTGTCAAATAGTACGCCGTAATTACTGCTCCACTACAAGGTAAATTTCCCATTGACAGAGCCAATTTGTCGTATTTCCATTTATGTGCAAACAATGAAAAACAGCCTCTGTACATCATACTATTTACCCAAAATAGTACCTACCTTGTCTCCTTAATTCCAGGCAATAGTACGATCCTGATGATCTTTTCTATTTGAGTATACGATCGTATTTGAATCAATTTAAACTTGCGCCTGAAATTACTTTGATAACCAGCTCTAACTCCATCATTGTTGATAATGATACTACGACTGGAAAAACAATTGAAAGAATTCAACTGCTGACCCATGTGTGTTTTTCCATCGATTGGTCCTTTGTAAAACCAAACAACTGATTTCTCTGGTGCGAGGGCAAAACGTTGTCGTATCAACTTATTCAAGCGACATCGTTTTGCTATCATCAAATATCACCGGCTGGTTAATGTTCACTGTAGCCATCTGCTGAAATATATTAACTATTGAAGTGACCAACTGTCTGATGATTTAAAGAATACATCTGCTGAAATACCAGCGATTGGCTATGCGCAAAATCCATCAGCTGAATCCTAGCGGTACCCCAAAACGCCGTCGTTTCAACTTATCTAAACGCTTTCGTTTTGCATTCTCCAACGGAATATTCTAATGCAACTGCTGATTACCCTGACTGGTTTAACTGCTGATATATAAGTGTGCACTCCAACGACGTCGTTCCAACTTACTCGGACGGTGTCGTTTTGACTACTTCGAACGCTGTCGTTTTGCAATCCTTAGCAAAACACGCTATCTCAAATGCTTGCGTTCGAACCTAATACACCTGATGAAATCAAACCATCGACTGATTGCAAACCATCTGTTGAATTCCAACAAATAGTCCAACTGCTGAAATACACCACGTCGACTAAAAATAATCTCCTGTTAAATTCTTTCTTATTTTGTTATCACCAAAACTAATAAATTTTGTCCTAACACACTGGAGGAGGAACTGTAAGGATTACCTCGAGCAGTTGCGAACTGCAAAAGGAATATTCTACATTGAAATAAATATGTCTCTTAATTCGACTTCTTGGGTACTTGATACCGGATGTGGATCTCATATCTGCAATGATTTGCAGATAATGACAAGAAGCAGGCGTCTTAGAGAGGGTGAGACCCACTTGAGGCTTGGAAACGGAGCAAGGGTTGCTGCTGTAGCTATAGGAGATGTTTATTTATTTCTGTCTTCAAATTTTAAGTTGTTAAACATTTTGTTTGTTCCCGAGTTAATAAAGAACATTATTTCTATTTCTATGCTTGATAGTGATGGATATTCTTGTCATTTTGCTAATTCGATTTGCAATATATACAAGAATGAATGTTTAATTGGAATTGGGGAACGCGAAAACGATTTATACACCTTAAAATTAAAAGAAGTTCCAACTCGCGATGTGGAAACACATACAACAACAATTAAAAGGAAAATCGATAGCTTGAACCCAGCACAACTTTGGCACACTAGGCTAGGTCATATTTCCTTGAGTAGGATGAACATGTTGGTTAGGAGTGACATGTTTGATACGTCAGATATTAACTCCCTACCGACTTGTGAGTCTTGTCTCAAAGGAAAAATGACTAAAAAACCCTTCAAGGGCAAGCCTGAACGTGCTCAAGACCTATTGGATTTGATCCATACTGATGTATGTGTCCCACTTAGCATTGGTCCTAAGTACGGTCACTCATACTTTATCACCTTTACCGATGATCACTCTAGGTATGGGTACTTGTACTTAATGAAGCACAAGTCTGAATCCTTGAAAGGTTCAAAGAATTCAAGGCTGAAGTAGAAAATCAATTAGGGAAAAGTATTAAAGCGCTTCGATCCGATCGAGGTGGAGAATACTTGAGTGCTGAATTTCAAGACTATCTTAAAGAGAATGGGATTCTCTCACAGTGGATCCCTCCGGCCACATCACAACTCAATGGTGTAGAGGAGCGTTGTAATCGAACCTTGATGAACATGGTTCGGTCTATGATGAGCTTCACTGAGCTTCCTACCTCGTTTTGGGGCTATGCGCTCGAAGCGGCGATAATGTTGTTGAACAATGTCCACACCAAGGCGGTGAATAAAACTCCATATGATATATGGATGGGCAAGCCACCCAAATACTCGTACTTGAAGATTTGGGGATGTCCTGCTTACGTGAAGCAGACAGTGGGAGATAAGCTGGATAATAGATCCATATTATGTTACTTCATTGGGTATCCAAAGAATTCTATTGGATACTGCTTCTACTATCCCAATGAAACAAAAGTGTTTGTTTCTAGAAATGCCACCTTTCTGGAAAGGGAGTTTCTACTCAATAGAAAAGGCAAGATAGTAGAACTCGAAGAGGTTCGAGAACCAACTGAAGTACCAAGTGAATCTCCCGCACCTGAAGATCCAATACCATAAATGGTCGCACCTAGGAGATCTGAAAGGGTTCCTAGGGCTCCTGATAGATATGGTTTCCTCCTTGAAGATGATCAAAGTGATCAAGTTATTTGATGTGATCCAAGAACATTCAAGGAGGCGATTTTCGATGCTGATTCTAATTTGTGGCTTGAAGCAATGCAGTCTGAGATTGACTCAATGCATGCAAACCAAGTTTGGACTCTTGTTAATCCTCCCGAAGGAATAGTTCCTATTGGGTGTAAATGGATATACAAGAGAAAACTTGGGCCTGATGGTAAGGTACTGACCTACAAGGCACGACTGGTTGCAAAAGGTTACACTCAAAGGCAAGGTGTTAACTATGATGAAACCTTTTCACCAGTCGCAATGTTCAAATCAATTAGAATCCTACTAGCCATAACCGCATGGTACGACTATGAGTATGGAAAATGGATGTGAAAACTGCGTTCCTTAATGGAAACATTAAGGAAGAGATCTATATGACACAGCCTGAGGGTTTCACATCTGTAGGAAGTGAGCATAAAGTATGCAAACTTCAGAGATCGATCTACGGTCTCAAACAAGCATCGAGGAGTTGGAACCTGAGATTCGATGAAATAATTAAGGAATTTGGTTTCATCAAGAATCCCGAGGAGCCATGTATATATAAAAGGGTAGCTAAGAATGCTGTGACATTCCTTGTACTTTATGTTGATGACATTCTACTCATTGGGAATGATGTAGGAATGTTGCAGTCAACTAAAGTATGGTTGTCTAGTAGATTCTCGATTAAGGACATGGGTGAAGCATCTTATATTCTTGGAATACAGATCTATCGAGATAGATCGAAACGGATGCTCGGACTCACCCAAGCTACCTACATCGATACCATACTTAAGCGGTTCTCTATGGAAGAGTCCAAGAGAGGACACCTACCTATGTTCCACGGGGTCACTCTATCTAAGTCTATGTGTCCAAAGACTGATGAGGAGATAGAGAGTATGACACGTGTGCCATATGCCTCGACAATAGGTAGTATTATGTATGGCATGATCTCAACTAGACCGGATGTCGCATATGCTCTGAGTGTCACGAGCCGTTACCAAGCCAACCCTGGACAAATGCATTGGAAGGCCGTGAAAGATATTCTTAAGTACTTACGAAGGAGTAAGAATATGTTCATGGTCTATGGGGGTGGTGAACTGAAATTGGAAGGCTACACTGATTCTAGCTTCCAATGTGACGTGGATTATTCGAAGTCAACCTCTGGATTTGTATTCATGCTCAATGGTGGTGTTGTCTCTTGGAAGAGTTCCAAGCAAGACACCATCGCGGATTCAACCACTGAGGCTGAGTACATCACAGCATCAGCTGCCGCTAAAGAGGCGGTTTGGATAAGGAATTTCGTCCAAGAGTTGGCGTAATCACTGATGGAGTTGGTCCAGTCCCGGTGTACTGTGACAACACGGGTGCCGTTGTGCAAGCAAAGGAGCCTAGGTCTCACCAAAGATCCAAACATATACTGAGGAAATACCACATAATCCGGGATATTGTGGCTAGAGGGGACATAGCAGTCGAGATAGTCGCCTCTGCAGAAAACATTGCTGATCCACTTACGAAGCCCTTGCCAGGACCGTTGTTTGAAAAATATCGCGAAACAATGGGACTGCGTCTGATCAGTAGTTGGCTTTAGGGCAAGTGGGAGATTGTTAGAGTAGATGTCCAACTAGCCAACTTGTGGCGTGTGGGTTTTATTGACTCTTTGTATAACGATCTTTATTTATGAAATTCGCATTTCTTTTATGGAATTCTTTATTTTCATTATGCTATAATGTTAACAATTGTGCTGGATAAAGACCTAGAATGCACCATAGTGTATGTTAGAAGTGATAGTGGGTATGACGGCTATCATGAAACACATCTAATAGTCATTGTGTATTCTGAACTCGTTCCTAGTCGATTGGGCCGTCAAAATGAGGATAAGGCCACCCGAGCTTGAGACTAGCATCTGC